>JAQQZR010001423.1:0-11270 GCA_030068235.1 Notoglanidium macrostoma
TATCCTATCTTATAGAATAAAAGAGATTCTCGAAGGACTGCCTCAGTCTCTGTTTGTTCTGTAATTTCCACCACAATAACATCTGGTAACGTACCTTCAGCATTCAAAAGAGCCAGGGTTATTGCCATCCTGAAGAAACCCACTCTGGATCCCTTGGACCTCAGCAACTACCGACCAGTATCACTTCTCTCTTTTCTTTCTAAAATATTTGAACGCACTGTCTACAATCAACTCTCTCTCTATCTCTCGGAGAACAACCTACAGGATTCTAATCAGTCTGGTTTCAAAGTGGCACATTCCACAGAGGCTGCCCTTTTGGCCGTCACTGAGAAGATACATGCTGCTAGATGTCCTGTCTATTCTTAGGAGTATTGGTATTTGTGGCTCAGCATGGCAATGACTTGCTTCCTACTTAGAAGTCCGGTCATATCAGGTGACATGGAAAGGATCCACTTCTACTCCACACACGCTCTCCACCGGTGTCCCTCAGGGCTCGGTACTTGGTTCTCTTCTGTTTTCAATCTATACTAGATCTCTTGGTGAGGTAATATCTACACATGGGTTCTCATACCACTGCTATGCAGATGACACTCAACTAATCCTCTTTTTTCCTCCCTTAGACAGCAATGTTTCTGCCTGGATTTCTGCATGTCTGGTAGACATCTCATCATGGATGACCGCTCATTAGCTGAAACTAAGCCCCAGCAAAACAGAACTGCTATTCATCCCAGCTGATTCATCCCCACATCAGAATCTTGTGATCTCCCTGGACAACTCTTTGATCTCTCCTTCGGTCATGTATGTATGTAACCTTGGGGTAACAATGGACAATCACCTATCTTTTTCTAATCATATTGCTAATCTTTCACGCTCATGTCGATTTCTCTTTTACATCAGAAGGATCCATCCATTTCTTTCCACACAGGCCACTCAGATACTTATTCAGTCCCTTGTCATCTCACGACTTGACTACTGTAATGCACAACTAGTAGGTCTGCCTCTGAGTGCTATTTGACCCTTACAACTGATCCAGAATGCAGCTGCACGACTCGTTTTCAATCTTCCCAAGTTCTCCCACACCACCCCATTGTTACACTCCCTTCACTGGCTTCCCATAGCTGCCTGCATCAGATTCAAAACAGTGATGCTTGCCTACAAAGCCAAAAATGGACCTAGGGTTATAAAAGGGACCTACAAAACACATGTAGACTGGTTGGGGGAACTCCCATGCACCCTCCAGGACCCTACTACATGTGTAGAACTGGTCCACTGTTCCGTGACCAGGACGAAAACCACACTGTTCCTTCTTAAGGCAAGATTCGACAATCTATCGGACCCTCCTTTCCAGGCCCCCCGAATAGACTTTTCCAGGGAGGCTGAGGAGTGTGATCCCTCTGTAGTTGGAACACACCCTCCGGTCCCCCTTCTTAAAATGGGGGACTACCACCCCGGTCTGCCAATCCAGAGGCACTGTCCCTGATGTCCATGCGATGTTCCAGAGGTGTGTCAACCAAGACAGTCCTGCAACATCCAGAGCCTTTAGGAACTCAGGAAACCCTGCCACCAAGGAGTCTGACCACCTCGGTGACCTCGGTCCCAGAGATGGAGGAGCCCACCTCGGAGTCCCCAGGCTCTGCTTCCTCATTGTAAGGCATGTTAAATGGGATTGAGGTGATCTTTGTACCCCCCCCCCACCGACCCACAACGTCCAAAGTCGAGGTCAGCAGTGCACCATCCCCACCACCCCCAAGACGCCTGATGGTGGACCAGAAACTCCTCAAAGCCGTCTGAAAGTCACTCTCCATGGCCTCCCCGAACTTCTCCCACACCCAGGTTTTTGCATCAGCAACCACTGAAGCCGCATTCCGCTTGGCCTGCCAGTACCTATTAGCTGCCTCCAGAGTCCTATAGGACTCCTTCAGCTTGACGGCATCCCTCACCGCCGGGGTCCACCAACGGGTTCGAGGATTGACACCACGACAGGCACCGACCACCTTATGGCCACAGCTCCGGTCAGCCGCCTCAACAATAGAGATACGGAACATGGCCCATTCGGACTCCATGTCCCCCACCTCCCTCAGGACATAGTCGAAGTACTGCCGGAGGTGGGAGTTGAAGCTACTTCTGACAGGGGACTCTGCCAGATGTTCCCAGGAGACCCTCACAACACGTTTGGGCCTACCAGGCCTAACCAGCATCCTCCCCCACCATCGATGCCTACTCACCACCAGGTGGTGATCAGTTGACAGCTCCGCCCCTCTCTTCACCCGAGTGTCCAAGACGTATGGCCGCAAGTCCGACGACACGACCACAAAGTCGATCATCCAACTGAGGCCGTGGGTGTCCTTGTGCCACGTGCACATACGAACACCCCTATGCTTGAACATGGTGTTTGTTATGGTCAATCCATATGAGAGTGAACCATCATCTTCATGGAAGAAACATGGTTGGGGAAAAAATCTTGAATGATCATGATCGGCGATCACTGAAATGTTTGGTGAACTCACGACTATGTTCAACAGTGACAGTAAGAGCATTTCCACATGCACAATGTGAAGGAACCTCAAGGGACTAAACAGTTGTGTAGTCTTAGTAGATGTAGATAGTAGATCAGTGAGGCTAATCGGAAAAAAAGGCTTCCATTTGTTAGGGAGCATAAAGATTGGACTCTGGAGCAATGGAAGAAGGCCATGTGGTCTGATGAGTCAAAGAATGAGGTCAGCTGACTACCTCAATATACTGAATGACCCGGTTATTCCATCAGTGAATTTCTTCTTTCCTGATGGCACGGGCATATTCCAAGATGACAATGCCAGGATTCATCGTTCTCAAATTGCGAAAGAGTGGTTTAGGGAGCATGAGCTATTTTCACACATGGATTGGTCACCACAGAGTCCAGACCTTAACCCCATTGAGAATCTCTGGGATGTGCTGGAAAAGAATTTGTGCAACGGTCCGACTGTCCCATCAGCCCTACAAGATCTTGGTGAAAAATTAATGCAACTCTGGACAGAAATAAATGTAGTGACATTGCAGAAGCTCATCGAAGCAATGCCACAGTGAATGAATGCCGTAATCAAAGCTAAAGGCGGTCCAATGAAATAGAAGTGTGTGACGTTTTGTTTTGGACAGGCAGTGTATGTTGCCTCAAAGAGGTTTTCTTTACAAATGAAGAAACCATGTGCCAGCTTCTTGGCAAAACCAACACATTCTAAAACAGACTGCCCTCTGGTGGAGAAATGGCTGCATGTTATATTACATTGTACAATTCATGATTTATAATATTTTATAAATCACTTCAGCCACATGCCTAATAGAATCAGTATGAAATAATTATGATGATTTTCATGTCAAATGCCTTCAAAAACAACTTTCCTCATCTCAGTTTCAGATTTACCATGTGAACTAACTTTAAATCTAGTTATAAGATCAGAAACAAGAAACAAGACAATTCAGCTATGTTTAAAAAGAAACAACAAATGTATGCTCAGTTGCATTAGATTACAGTTAAGTAAAGACTCACCATATCTGTGTAAATCTCGATTGCCCTAATCAGGCAGTTTATGGCCTCTGTAGAGATAGAAGGAAGCAAGTGAGTTACAGGTAACAGCTCTTCATGTTCTCTTGAACAGAGAACAATGTATTTACAATGACTTTAGACACCTTTAAGAAGTATAAATTTATGTTTGTATTTATAGAAAACATTCACACTTGGTCCCCATTCTTAAGTCTGCATCAACTATTGATTCTGGGATTATTTTTGGGGTTTGATTTCTTTCTAAACTGCAGAGCTGAATTTTATACCTCAATTCTGCTGGAAACAGTTAAATCTGATTATTTTTTCTTGTGTTTGTTTATATAGTATTTGATTTTGATCAACTGTAATCAAAATCATTATTACATATACATTAATCATTAATTTGCATGAAGGTTTACAGTTTAAGATGTGCTCCTAAGTTTATATACCCTGGCAGAATTTGTGGCCATACTGGCCTTTTTTTTTTAGAAAATGAGATCAATCATACAGAAAACATTTCTTTTTTTAATTGGCTATTAAGGGTATTCCACACCTATGACTTGTTTGTAATTAGTGTCCGTGTATGAATAGTCAATGAGTTTCTTGGCTCTTGGCAAGGAGTTATAGGAGTTTCTTTTTCAGATCACAAACTTTAGGGGTGGAGAGTAGGCTATTTAAATCGATCATGAAACAATTTTCAAAGGTTTGGGGTAGTCAGTTAATTGCTAATAGGGCCATGCCAACACCAAAAAAAAATGTCTGTCTTAATTTTTCAGAGATGTTGAGATTGCAAGAGCGACATTGTGAGCAGAAAAGATTAAGCATACGTGCATGCAGAGGTGAGCACACAAAGAAAGGATTTTTCTTTGCTGAGATTAATATTTTCTATATAAAATATATATGTGCTTTCGAATGTCTCAAGGTGTGCTCAGAAACGAGGCACAAAAAGACAGCAAGTGAAGGGAGAGACTTTTCTACACTTGAATAATTTATTTGGAATGCTAGGCATTATTCTGTAACTGTTTGCGACAATACAATAATTTGCACTGCTCGTGGTAGACTCTGTTGGTCATTATTAAAATGAACTAACTCTTTGTGTTTTATAATAAAATATTTTTTAATTATATTTAGAAATAGAAGTTTTAAGGTGGAGGAAAGGGATCTGTTGCTAATGCCCCATCCCCCCTATTTCCTTTACCCTGGTAAGTGGGCTGTTTTGTGGTGTTAGTGAATGGCTTTTTTCTGGCAACACAACCTTGCAGCTAAAATTTACCTAAATTTAGATAAAAAGTACCTCCTTATTGCAAATAACCTCAAACCAATCTTTTCAGGTGGCCCAGACCTCAAAGGCAGGCCTTACATGACGTCTAATTAGGTTAATTGCCAACATGTCAGTAACATGATTGGGTATAAAAAGTGTATCCCAGTGACGCAGAGTCTCTCAGCAGTAAAGATGGACTGTGTGGACAAAAGAGTGCAACAATTTAAGCATAAATGTTCAACATTTCATCATCTACAGTACTTATTGAAAGATTCAGAGAAATCTCTGTACGCAAGGGACAAGGTCGAAAGTCAATACTGGATGGCAGTGATCTTCATGCCATCAGCTGGCACCGCATTAAAAACAGACAATTCTGTAGTGGAAATCACTGCACAAGCTCGGGAGCCCTTCCTGAAACCGCCGAAAAACTTTTCTGGACTCAAGCTGATTTAAGATGGACTGAGTCAAAGTGAAAAACTGTCCTTTGGTCTGATGAATCATATCAACACCACGTCCTCCAGGCTAAAGAGGAGAGGAACCATCAAGTTTGTGATCAGCGCACAGTTCAAAAGCCAGCGTCCGTGATGGTATGGGGTGCATTAGTTCACATGGAATGGGTAGCTTGCACATCTTGGAAGGCACAATTGATGCTGAACATTATAGACAGGTTTTGAAGCAACATATGCTGCCGTCTAAACAATGTCTTTCAGGGAACATCTTGCTTATTTCAGCAACACAATGCCAAACTGTATTCTGCATATTCTGCACATATTAAGACACCATGGCACATTAGTATAGTCTGAGCTAAACTAGCCTGCAGTTTCAAATCAAAGGACAGCCTGAACTGTTGAGCAGCTAAAATCCTTTGTCTGGCAAGACAGGCACAACATTCCACTTTCAAATCTCCAGTAACTGGTTTCCAGTGTTCCCAAATGTTTACAGTGTCGTTAAAAGAAATATTGATGCAACACATTGGTAAACATGCCCCGGTCACGACTTTTTTGAAACTTGGTGCTGGCGTGAAATTCTAAATGAGCATATATTTACCAAAAAACAATAACATTTCTCAGTTTCCACATTTGATATGTTGCCTTTGTTCAATTTTCAATTAAAATGTGTTTACATGATTTCCAAATCATCGTAATCGGTTTTATTTAGAATAATTTAAAATATAATATTGTTTTTGTAAACCAGGTTGCACATCTGAAGTGCAAACAATAAAATGCTAAACAAAGTGTAAAAAATAAATTGCCCCTCATCACATCTAGTACCTTGTCTTCTATAGACATGCTCATGCTCCGTAACTGCTTTGAAAGTGTAGTCTGTTAAAAAACTTATAATAGCTCACACACATGGTGATGGTCACATTATTATGTAATTGATTTATTTACAGAAACGGTAAATTGTGGCCGTAAAAGGATGCACATGGTCACCAACAATACTCAAATAGGCTGTTACATTCAACCATTAAGCCACTCATTAAGTTGTGCATAAAAAAAAAAAAGAAAAAAAAACAACAACATTAAGTAAACTTTAAAAACTATTCTGTGTGGAAATCCCAGGAGATCAGCAGTAATCTCCTGCTGTGGCACCAACAATCATGCCACAATCAAAATCAAAGTTTACATATCCCCCCCCCCCATTCTAATGGTTGATGTGAACATTACCCAATGCTGCTGGCGTACATGTGCATGATTTCCTGCATTCCAATGCTGCCACATGATGATTAGACATTAACTGTGTTTAGACTGATGTCTGTAGGTGTACAGGTGTTCTTAATAAAGTGCTCAAAATGTGTAATTCAATTCAATTCAGTTTTATTTGTATAGCGCTTTTAACAACAGACATTGTCACAAAGCAGCTTCACAAAAGTATATAAATCCTGAATATAAACTTATGAATCTATACATTTATCTATATACATTCCTAATGAGCAAACCTGTGGTGACGGCGGCAAGGAAAAACTCCCAGAGATGGCAAAAGGAAGAAACGTTGAGAGAATCCCATCCTCATTTGGGTCACACTGTATAGTGCGATTACAACTAACACACTTTAATACTAGGATCAAGTTTATAGTGCACAACTGTTTGTGGTGATTCGAGTCCTATGCCATTGTAGCAGAACCGCTCATGTCAACAGCAGTCCAACGGCATCATCACGGTGTAAGAGCTGTAGTTTAATAGAAAGTTTAATCCTGCAGTTTAATCCCATCACACTTTATTTCTCTTTTTTCTAACGGACTCCCAATAAACACACAGTTAGGGTTATGTAACCCACAAGCAGCAATGAGAGTACCAGGCCCCCAGCATGGCAAAGTCATGTTTTAATTCTGATTTTTTTCTAACCAAGTACATAACAGCACCACCATAAGTTACACACAAAAAAACCATACAAACTGATATAAAGCAAGGCTGAAGGCTAACTGTACTTACCAAGTGTTATAGATTCATGCAGCTAAATCAGCTACAGTTGTCATGTGAGGAGTGGCATACCACACCCTAGTTTTGAGCTCCAGTGGGTTAATATATTCTGTTGTCTTTTCAGTGTGTAGAATGTTATTCTGTACAGATGCAAGCGAGTCAGCACTAAATCTAGAAGCAGCAATCCCAAATTATGAGGAAAGGACACAACACCCTGGCAAACGCATACAGGGCTAAAGAACACCGACAACCATACAGAATACTATGGAATACTAATACTATAACATCATGGCCGTATTTTAATTTGTGCCCACAATCTCCATTTGTAACCTTGTTTTAGTTAAATCATGGTCACATTTTTTTTTGGTTTTCCTATCATGAGTAAGCATTATAAGCATAAAAAAACATTAAATGTATTACAAACAGCTTTGAGGCAATTTGTAAAAGTTGTAGTCAGCTTTAAAACATAAAACCACCACCACCTCCTGCTTCTCTTGGCGCATGATAGGGGGTTCCAAATACATATCTAAGAATAGCTGTTATATGCGGCTTTTTAATAAGCTACCCAAATGTGTAAATGACTACATAGAAATATTTCAGGAACACATGCAATAAAAGTCCTAAAACATCTGGTGTTAGCAGCTTGTTTAATACACCAGGCAGTATGCGTTGGGTATAGAATTGTTGCCTTGCAAAAACAGGACAAAGTGTTGAGAGGAGAGGAGTGCTTTGCAGAGGTGGCAGGTTGGTGGTTCATCTTCTAGTAAGAAGCTTTGGGTGAGTCTGGAGTGGCTGATGTGACATGTGGTGTATGCCTCTTGGTCATATCTGGTTTTAAAAGGGAATTTGATTGTTGTTGATGGAAAGGTTTATTTCATGCCAGTTGTTGTTGAGGCATTCATCTCATTCAGACTGCCATTTCCTTCACACATAAAAAGGCCAGTATAGGTTGGAGGTCTGAGGCAGGGATTTAGAACTGGGTAGTTTCTTCCCTAAGGGCGCTCCTTGCAGCTCTGTCCGCCTGCTCATTACCTGAGAGGCCACCATGGCCTGGGACCCAACAAAAAATTATGCTCAGTGTTTGACTTTGTAAGAGCTATAGTTTGTTTAAAAGGCACCTGGTTATGGGGTGATCTATCTTTAGATATGCCAGTGCTTGGAGACATGATTTTGAGTCTGTACAGGTTAAGGAGGTCAAATGTTGTGTCCAGTGAATGTGTTCAGTTGCACAGGAGAGGTTTTAAAGGCTCCCAGAGCTAGTCTTAGTATTGATGATGAACAGTTATCAGCATTTGTGTGTATGACTTCCTGGTATATCCATAAACTATGCTCCCATAGTCCAGTCAAGATCTGATAAGCAATCAGATGTGCAATAATAATGAGCGCTCTGCACCCCATTTGGTTTTGAAAAAGACCTTTTTAATGTCAAGTGCTCAGAGATGTGTGGAGTGAAGGTCAGCTTGTCATCAAAGGTGATTCCCAGAATTTTATCTCTATTACCACTTTAATATCTTCTTTATCTATGAAAAACTGAGGGTCAAGATGAAGGGACCACAAGAGAAAAGTGTATGCAAAGGGTTTTGGAGAATTTAAATCCATTTTTGACTAATCGCATATTGATTTTGTTTATGCATAACTGTAGCGGTCTTTCAATAGTGTTCATGCTTTTTTCTATTATAACTAATGCAGAGATGGTCCACATAAAGGCTGCAGAAGACATCTGGACTAATGGCACTAATTATGCTATTTATTTTGATACTTAAGAGGGTAACAGAGGAGAACTCTGTTCTTGTCATTGTGGCTTTGAAAGGGTGGTTCCAACTTGAAATGATCAGGAAGTTAGAAACAAAAATGGGCAGGTGACCTCTGAGACCCATCTGGAATAAGTCTTTTAAAACGCCATATCTCCACATTGTATTCTACACCTTCCTAAGTCAGAGCAGATAGTATCTACATATTCTTTTTTTTTTCTTTCTAATAAAACCACAACACGTATAGAACTTGAGTTGAGGTGATGGAGTGTGCTCTTTTCGCATCTGAAATCACATTGGTATCAACACAGATGGCTGAGATTCAAGTTTCCAGACAAGAGATTTATTCACCATTCTCGCCATGATTTTACAGAGGCAGCTCAGCAACGTGATTAGGTGATCGTTATTAGGGTCAATATGGTTCTTTCCAGGTTAGGGCATGAGTAACATTGTTGATTCTTGCCATAGCCTGGACATGCTTCATGATTTCCAGATATTATTGAAAGATTCCCGAAGGAGAGGATGAGAATAAATGTTTTAGGAATTGGCAAATGTATTATATCTGGCCCCACTGCTGTGTCATGGCATATCTGTTCTATCATGAAAGGTTGGTTGTATGGTTCAGAGTTGTCGGAGAGGAAGTTTCGTTTTGGTGCTTCTTGCATCCAGAGGGCTTTGAATTCAGGAAGACAGTTCTCGATGAAGCATTCTTCACAAAGGTTTCTGCTAGCTGGTTTGCTATTTATTGATTTGTAGCTAGTAGGCTTCACTGATGTTTGATATTTTGAATTTGCGGTCTGCTGCCTTCTGCTGCCCTTCATCTTTTTATTCAGATCCCATGCCTCTGAGCGTGTTCGATACAAAACTCCCCCAGCATGGTCACTTTGTTTCATTGATGATTCTATGTGCTCAATTATGACAGTTTTTTTGTTTGGTGAGGTTTTTGGGTGTTGGGTGTTTAATAGCTGTGATTTAGCGGTTGTTGGGTGTTTAATAAGCAGACTCACTTCTTTTTGTCCCTTCAGAGTTTGACAACCAGTTATCATCAAACTATGGGTTTAATTTATGTTATGGTTTTGCTGAGGTCTTTGGAATGGTTCCATCTTCAATCACTACTAGAATTAAGATGAAATTCTGTATGGGATCCTGCTTTGGACGGAGCTGCTGACTAAATTTCTTGTTGAAGAGGATTTGGTAGGAGCTACAGTTTGCTTTTTTTAATTGCCTTCTTGGGGTTCTTGGTTTCATCTCTGTTTTGGTAGAGGTTATTTCTAAGAGGCAAGTGGTTGCTTCTACAGAGATCATTCCAGACCTGCCAGAAGTCAGGTAGTAGTCCAGGCTCACTAATAGTTTCATTATTTGCCAAATAGGTTCTGCGTCCTAGGTGCAGGAAAGTATAAGAGCCATCATTCCAGAGCCGCAGAGAGTGGAATCTTTCAGTGAATTTCTCTAGTGTCTTGCCTTTTGCATAAGAGTGGTTCCCTCCCCAAATAGGGTTGTGTCTGCTGAGACCACCCAAAAGTATAAATGGGTGGAAGCTGGTCAGCAAGCTTACCTAAATTTTGAAGTGTCATGGGCATGTTCCAAAATAAATAGAGGAAAATGTTATTGTTTTATGGAGTGTTAGACTGCCACTACTTGTAGGTTAGAGAATCACAAAGGCTAGGAACCGTCCTTACTAAAATGGCTGTGCCATCTGATGGGAATTGGGTATTTGAGTCCTATGCATTGTACATTATAAAGTTTATTTGGCCATTTGATGACAGGTATGTCTCATTAAGGCAGAAAGTAAAGGAGTTGAAGGGCGCAGCCAAAGGCTGCAATTCAGTATCTTTGAAACCATAGCAGTTCCATAGGATAAAATGGCTATTCCTCATCAGGTGGGTCAAATAGTTTCATGTCTCTTGTTCTCGCCCTTGCAAGACAGGCTTCAACTAAGAAAAGTTCTGGTTTTTGCCATGTCTATATTTGGGGTTTCCAGTCTTGTGAGATATGATATCTTATTATGTTTTTGGGGGTCTACGGTACTGTTTTTTTTCTTGTGGTTATGTTCTGCTGGCAGACTTGGATTTAGATATGTAAAGGTGTGACTAGCCGTGGTCTGGCTTTGGCCATTCACCATCTTGTTTTTTCTTAAGAGTACTGAGTTTTTGTTGCTGTTGCAGCAGTAGCACGCAGCGGCCACTCCGGATCCGAAATGGTACTTTTTTTGTGCTATTTGTTTCCTTTATTGTTTCTTGACGTGACTCGGTCGGCACATGGACACCGAAACAAACGGTGTTCATGTTTACCCACGAGAAACATTACTGGACATTAATAAA
>JAQQZR010001425.1:0-11264 GCA_030068235.1 Notoglanidium macrostoma
TCATTATCCAGTCTCTTTTAAAGTCATAAACATAAAGAAAAACATTGAATTAGAAGGCGTGTCCAAACTTTTGACTGCTAGTGTATATCATGAATCTACACAAAATATCATAATATTACGGTGTGAGGGGATCAGTATAGCTTTCAAAATCATTTAAAAATAAATATATTTCACGATTACTCAACCACACATATTACATATTACATACATTACATACATATTAATATAATATATATATTAAAATTTGTGTAATTAGCAGAGCAACAGAAAAAGAACACAGATAACTGAGATGAAGCATAACACGTGAACATGTCCTTTAAAAGATAATAATATTTAAAGAAAGCACACACTAGACTACAGATCACACTCCAGGCGGCTTTACTACATGTATGACAGCTTGTAAAATCAAGTCAGGTTTATTTCTATAGCACATTTCATATAACAGGCACTTAAAGACCGTGTAGTGTTTTAAATCAGGGATCCTATCAGCATTACATCTGAAAATATTCAGGGTGTTTCTCCTAAGTGTTCTCTGAGCTTTTTTGATTGAATACAAGGAAGTGAAAAAGTGATTGAAAGCCCTTGAGGTCGTGAGGCGTCGTCCCGGGTTTCCTCTGTCTACTCATGGCCTCAGGATTCATCCCCAGCTTTCCCTGTTACACCGCTCTTAACAGAACAACAGGCATTTTTCCACACCACGTAATCAATCGGCTGAGCTGTAGCATCTATGCTAGCAAGCTAGATATGTAGCTGAAAGCTAGTTAAAGATCCACGAACAAAGATAGCTTACCCGACCCAGATGGATAAAGCAGTATAGATAATGGATGGATGGATGGATGGATGGACGTTGTGTTGAGCATGAATAAGCTGTTGCTATAGAAACAATAAACTGCTGTTACAGAAACATGATCAACACATCTGACTGATCAGAACTGAGAGTAGAATACTCTGCTTTTACTCCATGTGTCTGTTTCACGTGAGCTCCATATAGACGAAGAGAAAAAAATCTTTATAAATGTATTAGGACTATAACGAGCTTAACTGATAATAAATAATATAAATAAGCTATTGTTTTATCCGTATAGAAACAGCTGGCACTGTTTGGAAAAATTCCTCATAAAAACACTTTGATATAAACCATGTTTATCTGTAACTGTACATTAAATAACTTCTTTAACGCTTAACGAATAAAAGATGCCGGAATGCGTTTAATCGTTCTCGTTAATAATGCATTCCAGAGATTAGAGCGTTCTGTGCCTCGTCATTAGCTATATTCTGAGATGTTTCACAAGCGCTCTCTGAAGGACGTTGCATCACTCATAATTAACGCAGATTTATGGACGCTTGAGTGACACGGATCAGGCCCCAGAGCATTCTGGGAGTTTGGGTTGGAAGCATGGATATAAAGAAAGACCATGTGCTGGGATGTCATGGGATTATGGTTAAGATGAGGAGAAGTCAGACCACCGGGTCGTGTCCCGAACATCAGCAGAGCTGCTGGACAAAACATCATAATAAACATTATTGTTATTATTCATGTTATTACTGGAAGCTACAGTGAAGGATCATGGGAAATTTTCTAAGTCGTTGCCATGACTTAGGGTTGAACAACAGGTGGGACACACACACACACACACACACACACACACACACACACACACACTGGGTTTCACAATTAACTTTATTTATATTTTTAACAATTTTATAGTTGGTTTCATGGTGAAATCACACAGCTCAGGGATGAGGAATGTGCACAGAATAAAAGCAAAAATAAATGACAAACACATGCATGCACACACACACACACACACACACACACACACACACACACACACACACACACAGGTATCAGGGTATCAGAGTCGCTGTGTTTGTGTTGCCATTGACTACAGCCGTCGCCTTTGCTATCAAATGCTAAACAAACACTGGGCTTTACACTTGCTGTTACCATGACGACAAAGAAGGACTAAACCATTAACACACACACACACACACACACACACACACACTACTGAACCTGGGGCAGGTAAAACATATTCATATGTTTATTCATATTCATATTCATATGCGACTGATAGGTATGTGCTGATAATCAGTTATTGTGGTATTTTATTGTGAATGAATTTGTGTAACATTTTGTACCGCGTGTTGTCCAGACACGCAGGCGGGAGCGCTTTACTTACACAGGGATAAACGTAACGTAACACAGATACATTGTGATAAATTACAAATGTTATTCAAATAATAAAAAGATAATGAAATTCATGTAAAGTAGGCACTGTAATAAATTCTGCCATTTTGGAATTGCAGCGATCACATGATCAGCGTTTCTTATCTCATCTCACGTTAACTATAATATAATGCAACGGAATGATGCTTTTAGTATTTTAGCTTTGAAAAAAAAAGTTTGAGAAAATAACAAAAGACACATTTTCAGGTTAAGCCGTGTTAAAATGAAACCCACTAAGACCAAAAACCTCGAATACTCTTATTCCATATTCACATATTGAGGCTTCTTCTACCGAATCGTCTCGTTCTTGTGCGTGTATGATGCCATGAACGTCGCACGTAAGAGCTCACGTGTCGTTTAGATTTTAAGGATCGTCACTCAGTTCTCTGCTGAAACCCCGATCAGAGACTGAACGGAAAGACGTGCCGAGTTCGGACAGTAAAGCTGCAGGAGGCGACAAGCCGAACCACAGTCACGTCCAGATTCCAGCAGTAACTGAGACTCCGACTCAACACATGAAGTTCGTGTAAAGACGCCCCTCCGAACGCATATGTTCCCTCAGAGTTGATGCAATTCCTGTGTTGCTGGTGCATCGTGGGTGGTTTTCAGTTCCTGAGAATCCACAGAACATTCTTGAGGAGGGTTCTCGAGAAGCGAAGATCAGTCGAGTAACAGCGCTGCTAGCAGAACATCGTCTGAACACTCAGTGTGTGTTGTATCTTGGTGCTAGGCATTCTTGGGACCTAAAACAGTCAACGTTCGAGTTTTTTGCACGTTCCGGGATTGTTTTTACGTAAATACACTTACAATCTTCTTACTACAATATTAATCAGTCATACGGTTCCATAACGCATGGACAGTTCAGATGTTTCTTGAACACTGAAGGAACTTTGTCTTTACAACGTCTTTATTCATTAATGAAGGTTCTGCTAGCTAGAGTTCTGGTTCCAAATATGTTCTGGGTTCTAGAGGCCTGGTATCCCGAACCAGATTTCTAGAAGCATTTGTTTATTAAAAATAAAAATCTGGGTTCCAAACACTGTTTGGTTTTAAGAATGTATGTTTTTTTTCCAAGTGTTCTGAGGAACTGTTGGTTTCTAGAGTATTGTTTAGAAAGTTTTGAGTTCTGGAAATTATTGGCGTCTACGCGTATTGTTTACGAAATGTTTTTGCTTCTAGAGACTCTGCGAGAACCAAAGAGAGAATGAAATTAGATAATAACTCTTTGGTATCTAGAAGCTTAATGTTTATAAAAAAAACTATTTTGTTGGCTCTAGAGGCTAATTGTTTTTGGAAAATTAATTTTTTGAGTTGGAGAGGAACTACTGGCTTCTAAAAGCATTTGTTTATTTAAAAAAAAATTATAATTAAGGGTTCCAGAGTCTATTAGTTTCAAGATTTTCTTTTTCATTAATTACATCAACCACGACTAATTTGCCAGCAGGAACCACGTTAAACGTCTGGACATGCAGAGGAAAATAAATCTTGTTAGCATAGCGTGATGGACTAATGAATTTCTGATGGCGTAGCATTCCTTCCAGCCTTCTCATCACTCTTTTCATCACTGCACTGACATGTCAGGGATGGACAACAGTGATGAATTCTTTTCAGTCAGTAATATGAAACAGCATCCTTCCTCTGGAGTGACAGACACTTCCTCTCCCTCCCGCTCTCTTTCTAGTTTTAGATCTTTCATCATTTATGAGACTTGCACGCCCTCGAGCCATGCGACATCCGAGTGACGACGTTCCCTGCGATCGGAGCTGTGCCTCCGTGTTATGGTCCTTCTCTGTAAGTCAAGGACTTCACCTTCACGTTTCAGACCAGCCGAGAGCCTCGAGTCCCAAAATGCGGAGGAGATACGACTTCAGATTGCTGACTCCTTCCACTGTAGACACGTTGGACAGAAGAGGCCATGCGGGGTCAGGAATGCCGTCATCAGTCAGTCAGACGAACAGGTCGCTCATGGGTAAGAACACAGGCACCTACAGGACATGATCCGTGCTCATGCGGTTATTCAGTATAGAAGTCTTATAGACTTTTCCACTGGACAGTATGGTATAATAAATCCCTGATCCCTTATTTAGCGTTATTTCCATTGCTGAGGGACGTTTGCTTCATCATCTCACCCAGGAACCAAAGTCTTGAAACCATTCCACCATTTTGAAAAACACTAGCTAGCTGGATTCATGTTTTATCTGGCAGTACAGCACAGCAGGGTCTGAAAACATTCCCATTCACTATGATATCGGAGAAATGTTCTTTGTCTGGCAATCGCTCCTGCACTGTCGCTACAAAAACTGCCAGTATCTTTTCTAAGACCAGTCATGATCGAGTCCAAATGAAATTGAGACCGAAAGACATTAAATAAGCTTCGAGGTTAAAACACAGAACCATTACATATATGTAGATGGCATTCAAAAGGTGTCCGAGAAGCTGAGCCGAAACCATGGCGATCAGGTGAATGCTTTACACGCGGTGTTTAAGAACTCGAATTCTTTTTAACAACTCATGTAATAACACCAGCTGCTCGCTCATGTTCTGCACCAGCATGTGGAAAGCGGTGCGTTCTGTCCCTGAGACCCGAGCGCTCCGGCAACAAAGCTGAAAATGGGAAATCCGAAGACGCCGAAGAGAGCGAGAGAGGAGCGAGCGGTGCTAGCAGAATCGTGGATGAGCACAGGGAAACGGCAGAGGAGAAAACGCGTGCGCGGAGCGGCGTAGTGAGGACGAGAGTGATGGTGACGTCGGACGCTCGACCCTCCACTGCTCCGGCACTCACTCGGGAAGGACGGCGTGACGTTGATCTGATCACACCAGGTACTCTTTGTACTTCATGCTCACTAATTACCAATGATGTGTCTTATTGGACCTTGCTTTATATGTTCACAGGACGGCTTCACCGCTTCAGCAAGCGATGCTTTGTATGAATAATAAGTGAGAAATAACTCTAGTCATTTTTAAACGCATAAACACTTCACCTTGGTGCTCTAAAAGGCCAAAACATGATCTTTTGGGAAAAAAATCCTGCTGTTACATCCAGCAATGACCCCAAACCAAGCACACAGGGGTTAAGTAGTCCTCTCTCGGGCTATGTTTATTTCCGAAGATGACTTTAAGTAAGTAAACAAGGCCGCCATTTGAGACAGGACCGACTCTTCTCATCCGAAAGTCACCCCAGGAAACAGGCCCTTAAAATGAACAGTCGCATACCATCGATCATCAGGTATTTACCCCGGAGTGCGTCTGTCTGCTGGCCAGCTCTGGAATCAGCGCTGTTAATGAGCCATTAGCTCAGGGGTCTTACACGATCCCCTTCCCCGAGTTACTCCAGAGATACTTAACTGTGCCACTTGATGAGATGATAAAGTTATCGTTTTGAAGAGGTCATATCACTAATATAAGTTACCCCCACAATCTATCAACCAAAACAAGCTCGGTGTATGAAGCTCGCTTTAGATTTGCACTGGAGCTAAGGGTAATATAGAGAAGCTAGCAGTTTAGCATTGTGTACGCTGCATGTCTCAGTATTAAAATATGTAAATGAAATTGGATTTATCTTCAGATTTTGTGTTAGTGCTAGTGAGGGGAAATACCAAAGTGATTTAGCGCTGAGATGAAGCTGGGAGTTAAAATCTCGACAAAGCCTAGAGGCTAGGGTGCTAAATTTGCAGCTATTGCTTTCTTTACCTGTCAGCTACATTAGCTACATAGCTCCAGTGCAAACACCAACACTATCTTAGCAATAGCAGTATTTTTCTCGTACTCACCTACTCAGCCGTAAATGACCGATTCAGTACGCCTTCGCTGAACAACTGAATGGCATTTAGCTGAAAATGGTCTCTAAATGATGAAAGAGTTCCTCATAAGAACAACAATCTCCACAGGAAGTTGCACTTGTCGCTTGTTATCTCAGGTGCGATCTTTATAGTCGCTCGGATCCTCCTTCTGTACGATTAACGAGCTTCAAGATCGTTATCACCAACCTGAAGAACCTTTTAAAGTGCAGATGTCAGATCAAAGACGTATCGGATGGAAGCTCTGCAGCGGGGAGTTACATCGCACATGGAGATGGATTCGTCCGAAGCTCCTAAATGATAATGATGTTGCTGCGTATGTATACTTTTTAAAGCTTTTTATTCAGAGACAACCTATACTGTGTGTGTGTGTGTGTGTGTGTGTGACTCCAGGTTACAGGATGATCTGGAGAACCAGTGAAAATGTACACCATGACACGCTGGATTGCACCTCGGCTGGAAATCCTGTTCTTCACCTCTACCTGCCCAGCTACCACGCAGACAAGAGGTTATTATTCATGTTTACACCACAGCGTTGTTGACTTCTGGATTTCCACACCATGCATTTTATCTGACAAAAACCATTCAAACGCACACCGGGTCGTTATCACGAGTGCGTTATATCAGCAGTACGCGAGCATGTGCGTTGCTACTTCCTGTCCCCTGCCTCTTTGCGAGGAGGAGTTTGTTGTGACTTGTTTTTCGCTATAACGAACGCTTAAACTATTTTAGGCAGGGTTTGGAAATAAGCGTTCTGTCCGGACGTTGTTGTGGAAAAAGAAAATCATTTCGTTCAACTTGAGAAACAATTACAAAAAACTCCGGATGAAAAACGTACTCGGGGTAAAGTCAGGCTAGCAGGCTGATATCTCCCGGCTACGTGACGACATGAGCTAAGAATGAAAACAGGTTGAAACTTAGCGCGATGGTGCTTGTTTAAGCATGCCGATGAAAACCTTTCCAAGAATGAACTGTTTATAAGTCGTCCGTCACTATCTCGCTCCGAACGTTAAATCTGTCCTGATTCCAGACAGCAATGAGGGATCTCGCAGTGCCCGAGATTCATACCTAATGACTGTTACGGGGCAGCTGGTGTATTTATCTTTGGTGCTGGGGGAACACATGGCATTGTGGGAACTCCCTCCATGCTGCAGTGGGGATATCCGGTGACATCTCATCTCATCATCTACCCGAAATCCCTCCAGCTCGGCGCAGGACATCCAGCTGGCCTGGAAATCATGTTAGCGCCGACACGACTACATCACCCCGGAGGCCATAACGTCAACGTGGCCATGTCGGTGCTACGGCTTCGGATTTTATTACTGATAAAATAGTCAGGAATTTGGATAGAAGCAGGTGTCTCGGGTTGCGCAGAGCTACGGCGTGCAGCTAGTATCGTTTGTCTTAATCAAATAATAAGCAGTAACGGTTTAGCCAAAAAGAAAGAAATTCACACAGTGTTCCACTTAGCTCAGACGTAGTCGATCAGTCGTGACATGTTTCGTCTGTTGTGTTAGTTTCCATGGTTGCACAACATACAGAAAATTTATACTTAAGGGAAAGTGTGGGGTACTGCGTTAAAGTCGAACTCAATTAACGTGACGCAGTAAAGTTACAGTCGAGTGAAAGTTACACCGAAAAGTATCAGCAAAAAGTAAACGGATTGAACTAAAACGAACAAATCCATGCATCTCAAAATACATGGAAAGTTACACAAGTTAATGTTATTAAGAGTCAGGATGAACGTTTACGGATTGACTGGGGGCGGGGTTTGTGTTTCCTGCCTTATGTAATGGCGTACGAGATCAAAGGCATTGCGCTCCACTGTGACGTGTAATTCATGACGCCATACACGTCTTGGCTGATATATTTTTGGGAAAATGAGAAAGTGTGTAAATATGATTTTCTTTTTCACCGTCAATTTGGAGCCTTTCTGCAACTGTACAAAAGATTGTAGCTCAGTGTGCGTTCCTAATGGCCCAGCCTCTCAGCCTCTCAGCAGCTGTGTCAGCGTTCGGTCACGGAGTCCATATTTTTTGAAAATAATTCCAGGCTCCACACTGGAGTCTCTGGGGGGAGGGAGCAGAAGTGCGCTCTCTTCAACATGGATTACTCATCGCTCTTTTGTGCGAGGCTGTTCACTTTGTCACACATTTATAAAATCCATTTATAGGAGTATGCTTCTAGAACGAACACACACTGGTGGACTACACTCCTGGGCAAAAGAAAGGAGGCAAAGCAAATATTGAAAAGCATTTAAAAATTTAATAATTAATAATTCAGTGCAAAACATGAAGCTTTTAATGGGCTCAACAAAAATCACTGGGCAGAAAATGAACCAGAAATAAATAAATAAAAGCGCTCCTGAGACGATGTTTTGCCGGCCGATGCTCGGTGCTGAAGCTGCTGGAAAAGCTGGAAAAACAGGGACGTTCACTTACATCGCCTTCTGGTGCGCAAAGAGAGAATCATGAGAAGATTGAAATGTTTAAATGATATAAAATTGAAACGTGTCCGGGGGTTCAAAACGTTCCAAAATCTCTTCTGTTTGAAGACTTTAACGTCGACTGGAACATCACGGACTCTTCTTTGTGTAAAAAGCCGTCTGCAGGTTTACCCATAATCCTTCAGCATTTAAAGGGGATCGAGGGAAAAGCTGCACCACACCGAGTTACTTAATCTATCTGTTTCATTCTTGCTCATTTACCTGACCAGTGATTTGCTGTTGAGGCCATTAAAAGCTTCATGATTTCACAATATTGGCTTTGCCTCATTTCTTTTGCCCAGCAGTGTGTACGGACAGAAGGATGTTGAAAATACGTGTCCAAAGACTTCAATTAAAAATAGAAATGAAATACGACAATCGATTATAGATGTTGTTTCCCGACAGGAAAGAAGTGGACGAGGTGTCGGACGACGCAGAAGCAGACAGACAATACGCTGACGCGGATGGAAAAATCCCTGGGATTCGAATTCAAGAACAGCTTGATGTGTTGAATCATGGAAATAGAAACTGTGACATTACTGGAGGAAACAGACCTCCTGATGTCGTGGAGGACGTCATTACTATGGAGACGGGAAGTGAGCAAAAGACGGAAGAAGATGGCGAAAGATGGCGAGGCAGCCAGAATGAGCTTACTGAAAAAGAAGAGAACGGAAAACACGATGTAAGAGAGAATAGTTGTGACATCGCTCAGGAACCGAGCGAGGAACGTAGCACCGTAGAAGAAGAGGGACGTTCTGGAAAGTCAGACGATACACCTCGACTCACGGCAGCAGCACATATGCGTCTTTTAGAGGAAAGACAGGAAGCACCAGCTACAAAGCTACAATGTGGAGCTGCTCATGTCAGACACTCAGAAACCAAGATCACGAGGAGGCTGACTCTCCCAGCGCCGGCTTTATCGTTTCCTGGTACACTCGCACGCACACACTGTTCACCCTCGCCATGTGCGCTGACGTCGTTTTACAGCTCGTCGTTTGGTCATCGCGTCAGAACGCCTCATACGGCCGAACGCCACCGAGCCAAAACCAGAGGCGGCTTTGACAAAAGACCCGTAAAACCTGTGACAGAAAGACCCCCGAGCTCAGAGAGGAGAGGAACGTCTTGGCACATCTTGAAAACGGAACCCAGAGGAATAACCGGGCCTCGCCCCAAAATAATAAGCGCTGAGTGGTGGGGGTCTCTGCCTCGTAAAATCAAAACCACCAAGACGTTCATGTGGGGGCCTCGGGGGCCTCAGGAGACCAAGAGTGTGTGTGAGCTACACACTCGAACCAGCAGGTGGAGGGGAGGTTTGGGAGAACGTGGACCCACAAAAACGTCTGCGTTATCCTAATTGTCGTCTTCTTGCTTGACGTTGATAAGGAACAGGTGCAGGGTTGCCAGGGCTGCGATTTTTTACACTTACAAGGCTGCAGGTGGAAAAGCCATGGTTGATTTTGTTTTAAAGCAAATAAATTACAACTAAATCCAATCAATTTCCACAAACGTAGGCTGTGGCAAACAAAGAGAAGGTGTAAGTGCAACGTGACAGCGTGTCGACGTCGTATAGACGCATTTCTGTGGCAAAGATCAGGAGAGAGAGGCGAGATCACGGAGCGGCAAATGTCCGTGCGATGATACTGATGATAAATATTCCCACTGCAGAGACTACAAAAGAGAAATGCGTGCGCACCACAGTGACCCTGTCTCCCATGGTTAAACAAAATAAGAAGAACATGTTTCCTTTTAACTAAAGTTTTATCTAACAAATGGAAAATGAATGTTTATAGAAAGCTGGAGTGAGCAAACGATCCTAAAGGTCATGAATGAGAATTACACACTGCTATAACGAGGAAGTTAAACAGGAATAAAATGGGATAAGGTAGGAATTGTGGGAATTTTTCCCCCTAAAATGAATACCAACAAAAACATTCCCAGCCAGTTTTTATTGTATGCCGTTATATGAAGTATGAAGATCAAATGAGTCGATATATTTGTTTGTTTTCTACACAGAGAACAAACAGTGTATAAAACTGAATAAAAAAACATCTATTACCATGACAGTGATGTAGTGTACATGCTGCTTATGCTTTTATCATGCTATACGAACAAGGCCAAGCATGTGACACAATGCTTTAGAATTACTCCACATAACAAAATATAGGATCGACCTCTCTCCCAGAATAATCCAATTCCCAAGATTCCCAATTTGATCCGTCCACAGAGACGCACCTGAAGTCAGATTCAAAACTCTGATTTACAATTCCTACTCAACTCGGGAATTCCGACTCGTGAACTCAGAGTCTCATGGATCTTGACTTCTGCAGATGACATCAAATCAACATGGCCGCCCATTTCCCCACTTCCTTGTGGTCTCTTCTGAAATTTGCATGTGATATTAACAAAAGGATTATTAATATGAATGAATACTGTATAATAACGCTCAAGTAGAGTAAATCTTGACAGTTTTCGCACAAGTCTGGTAGCTTGAATCGTTTTGTACAGGAGGATGTTTTTCCCGAAAATATTTCATGCAATTAAAAAATCAGCTGAAAGGGCGTCACAAAGCAAAGACAATAAAATACATAATAATAATAATAATAATAATAATAAGAAGAAGAAGAAGTATATAAACTTGGGTAGAGATATGTGTAATGTGTGAGACTCGTAATACGATCCATCCATCCATCCATTATCTATAGCGCTTTATCCGTCTGGGTTGCGGGGAAGCTGGAGCCAATCCCAGCATCTT
>JAQQZR010001426.1:0-11263 GCA_030068235.1 Notoglanidium macrostoma
GACATTGAATACAAAAGAAAATCAGGAGCAAAACACTTTTAATTCTGTTGAATTTAATAGCTTATGCAAAACATAAATGTGACTAAATACGTTATTGTCAGTAAACATATAAATGTCTCTTTCTTAGAGTTTCTACGTGATGCAGTAAAACCAAAACTATATTAGTGCATACCCAGTAGGTACCTGTCACAATCAGCAAAAACTTTTCAGGAAGCAAGACTTTTCAAAAAAATTGTTGCGAAGTGTAATTGAAGCAGATTTAAATATATTTTAAATGTAACCTACATTTTAATTTTCATATAACAGCAGCTCTAATATTCATACCAGTTGCTATAGAATTTCTATAGAAACACCTAATTCACAGAAACCTGGCTGAGTAAGTCTAATCACAATAATACCATGTCCAATAATAAACAGATTGTTATATAATATCACAATTATACGATAATTTTAATAAGTTGTATGTCACATGAAAGTCTTCAGGACAGGAGTACTGTGAGTATTTAACACTGTATGTATTAACCACACATAATGTGAATATTATTTTCACATTCACATTCATTTCAGTGGTGTGTCTGAGCCACTGGGCCAACTTGCCCCAAGGCTAATGATACATTTTCCAAAAAAAAAGCCTTAAATTTGAGAAATAAGCTCTGACCCACTGTTATACTAATATGTTGACCACAAGTTTTACTTTCTATGCAAAATGCACTAGTGTCCTAAATGTTCTCTTCAAGAAGATATTAGAATGATGACCTCTTAACTATGGTGAAATCAAACTTAGTCTAATCACTGATCTGTAACAGTTCAGCAGCTCCATATATTCTGTTTCCATCACAGTCTGAAAGGAATTGATGTTTCTTAATACATGATCATTCTTAAATTTGTATTTGGCTGCCTATATACAAAGAGCAACTAATTTTTCCCACTGGCTTCACTTTTCCAGCTCTCTCCTATATATCAAAGTTCTAATGAGTCCATAAATAAAGAGCAGCTAGAATTAATGAGGAGGACTATGTGAATCAGTTTGAGCCACTCAGAAGCAGTATGTTCCGAAATGGTGGGAGGCACCCTGATATGACTTGTGGCCATGTTCATTGTAGTTATTGATCTGTGTCTTAGCTGTTCCTAGAACTGCACATTTCTGGACAAAGACCTCAGTTGTTGTATCCGGAATCTTCTGGAGCTACTCTCCAAGTTTGGGAGTCACAGCCCCTAATGCTCCTTTTACTACTGCAATAACTTTGGACTTCACCTTCAACATATGTTCCAGTTGTTCCTTCAGGCCTTGGTACTTCTAGATCTTCTCATGATCCTTCTTCCTGATGTTACTGTCAGCTGGGATTGCCACATCTATCACTACTGCTGTTTTCTGCACCTTATCAACCACCACTATGTCTGTTTGGTTGGCCAGCAGCTGCTGATCTGTCTGGAACTTGAAGTCTCACAGGATCTTAGCTCTTTTGTTCTCAATCACTTTGGTGTCTCCCATTGAGACTGGGGAACTTCTAGCCCATATATGGTGTACATATTTCTGTACACTATCCCCACCACTTGGTTATGCCTTTCAGTATATGCTCAGTATTCAGCTGCTTATTATCAGTTATTACCACAGTAGGCAGGACCCAAGGTGCAGGCTGTGCAAAAATGGCCCTGAGAGGTAGTATGTGTGTATGTCTTCAGGTAATAATTTAATACAGAAAGTGCTAAGTCCAGCTGTTATGACTTTACAACATAGTTCCCTACTTAAACTTAAGTTAACACTTATTTAGGCATTAGGTAATTAGGCATTATTCCTAATACATATGTACCCACATGCATAATAAAAAGCATTTTGAGACAAGACAAAAAAACCCTCTCTTCATACAACCTGATGAGCCTGTATAGTATTTTTGGCAGCATAAACATTTTCTCAAATGAGACATATGCATCCAGATGGTGGCAGCATAAGGCAATCTTAGTAAGTACTTTGTAGATTAGTTTTAAGGTTTTTAGTACCATCTTGAGCAATACGATCTGCTAGTAAATGCCACACAACTGACTGTTATGTGTCCATCTTGAGAACTGGCACTTGAGCCAGCCCTTGTATTTAGTTATCATTCTCTGATCTTTCTACAACTACAGTAGTATATGGCCAAAGTTTATGGACACCTGACTATCACTCACATACATGTTTTTTAAACACCCCATTCTAGATTTATCCCCCCTTTGCAATTATAATAACCTCCACTCTTCTGGGAAGGCTTTCCACTAGATTTTGAAATGTGGCTGTGGGGATTTGTGCTCATTCAGCCACAAGTGCTTTAGTGAGGTCAGGCACCAATGTCAGTGAAGACCTGTGGCTCAAGTGATATTCCAGTTCATTCCAAAGGTGTTCAGTGGGATGGAGGTCAGGGCTCTGTGCAGGTGACTCAAGTTCATCCACTCCAACCTTGAAATGGCCTATTTTGGCATATTCTAAGCTATTCAGGATCCACTCCTTATTTTAATCACTCCACTCCATTTCCACCTCCACTTTAGTATTATTTTGTTTAGATTGATTACATATAATCCCATTTAAGTCCATTAGATCCCAAACGGTAAGAATACAAAGTGTAAGAAAAAAAGGTAACCCCCCCAAAAAAAACAAAAACAAAAAACAAACAAACAAACAAACAAACAAACAAACAAACCCCAAGCAGTTCAATGGCAATAGTAGCACAGTGGTCAAGGTGTTTTTCCAGTGTTAACCATTCTCTCACTGAGCTTCTTATTGGCCTTAAATATGTCTGCATGTCTGTCTGTTCATCCCCATATACCATAATGCCACATAAAGCTCAGGAAATCACCAATTAAACAGTGTAAAGTCACCAGAGAAGTATGTTTAACTCCAGACAAGGGCCACTTTGTTGAAGAGGCTGGGTTAACTGCCAACAAGTCATATGTAACCAAATACAGAGAGATTTTGTTATTATTATCATCTGATTTTTGATAGTTACTGATATTGTTATAGTTTATACTGTACTTCAGTGTTATACTTTCAAATGTTCAGTGCTCTGTTGGTCTTTAGAATACTGTTCAAAAACATAGCATTGTTTTTGCTAGTCTCAAGCTAAATCATAGACTGTTTAAGAGATAGAGTCCCCCACAAAGCAGCTGGACCACACTACGTCACTCCAGTCACCCTGAAGCACTGTGCTGATCAGTCTCCTTGTGTTCACTGACCTCACTGCTCTTCAACATCATGGAGTCATACCATGTGCCAGCCTGTGTCAAGGCCTCAATTGTCCAAAAAACAAGGATCACAAGCCTTAATGAATAAAAACCTGTTGCCCTGACCTCTGTGGTTATAAAAACATTTGAGTGCCTTGTGTCAAATCCATCACTGACCCTCTCCTGGACCCCTTGCAGTTCGCCTACAGAGCCAACATGTAGTCAAGTAGATGATGCAGATAACACAACACTACACTTCATCCTCCAGCACCTGGACACTACAGGAATCTATGACAGGTTACTCTTTGTGGATTTTAGCTCCACTTTCAACACCATCATCCTGGCTCTGATGCAGGATAACCTCTACCAGCTGAAGGTGCCTATTCCCACCTGAAATTGGATCACTGACTTCCTGCCTGTCACCATGCGAGGATGAGCAGGCATATTTTGGACTCTCAGGCATATCTTGGACTTTGTTCTTTGCTTTCACCCTGTATACCAACAGCTGCACCCCTAGTCACCAGTCTGTCAAACTTCACAAAAGTTCACAGATGTCACCACCCTCTATTGAGCTCATCTTAGGTGGGGATGAGTCTGCTTACAGAAAGAAGATTAACAATCTGGTAACTTGGTACAAAAACAAAAACCTAGAGCTTAACTATGTCAAAACAGTGGAGTTGATTCTGGACTTCAGGAGAAACCCAACCCCCCAGCCACCATCATCCTGGGTGCCTCCCCAGTGGACACTGTGAAAACTTTCTGCCTCCTAGGAACCGTCACCTCCCAGGACCTAAAGTGGGAGTTAAATATCATCTTCTTCATTAAAAAAGGGATAGCAGAGGATGTACTTCTCGCAGCAGCTAAAGAAACTCACCGTGTCAAGTGAATGATGGTGCACTTCTACTGCTCCATCATTGAATCCATCCTCACTTCCTCCCAGAGGCACCATGTGGCCCGGAGACAATATTTTCTATGAGTCCCCCCACCCTGCCCCAATTGTGCACCCCCCCCATTGCTTGCACCCCACACCCTCAAATACACACACACACGCACGTATGTGATATAACTTGGAAATACAAAATAACATTTTTACACATTTAATTTTGACAAATTATTCCGGCAGATTTTGTAAAAAATGGTAGAGTGTTCTTTTGGGGTCCCCCTTGAACTGCGGCACAGGACCTAGTTTCCTTCTCCAGTTGTTGGCCATGCCTCCTCCATCGTCATCTGGTATGCTGCTTTGCCAAGGACAAAAACAGACTACAGCATGTCATCCATTCTGCTGAGAAGGTGATTGGTTGCAATCTGTCTTCTCTCCAAGACCTGTACATGTTCAGGCCAATGAGGTTACAGTCCAATACGGACCAATACCTAACAGCACAAGAACAGTTTCTTTCCATCTGCAGTTGGACTACTTAACATAACCTAGTACCCCCTTCTTTGTCACTTTAAAATTACTGTGTTATATTAACACACACTTATTCAGGCCATTAAAAACTTATGCATATTGCATCTTATACTCCATTGCACTCAGCTGAGTTCTTTGCACAGTATGTTCATACTTACATTTGCACCCCCCTCAGGAATATAAGCTAGGAAATATAAACCAAAGAAAATGAATTATTATCTGGATATACAGCCAGGTACAGTTTGCCACACTTTTTGCAATTGTACACCACTACAATGAATTTGAAATGAATTAGTCAAGATGTGACTTTCAGCTTCATTTTAATGTGTTAAACAAAAATATTGCATTAGCCATTTAGGAATAACAGCTATTTTTTTACATTTTCACAGGTTCTAAAGTAATTACCAAATTATGACTTTCCTCCCTTGAGATGCTTTGCTGGCCTTCAGTTGCTGCTTGTTTGTCAGTATTTCTGCTTTCAGTTCTTTCTTCAGTAAGTGAAAAGCATGCTCCTTTTGGTTGAGGTCAGGTGACTGACTCTGCCATTTTCCATTTCTTTGCTTTAAGAAACTCTTGGAAACTTTAACAGTATGCTTTGAGTCATTATCCTTCTGTACTGTGAGGCACTGTCCTATCAGTTTTGCCGCATTTGACTGAATCTGAAATTATAGCTGTATCCACCTTATTCCTTATGCTAATGCTTGATAAATCATCAGAAGTTATGAAACTTCTTTGTCGCGCTTCCTGCTTGCCATACTAGCGCTACTCGTGCTAACGCCCCTCACGTCGCCACAGCAACGACACCGAATGCGCCAACTCCAACTTCCGGAGTCACGGCTTCACGTCCGGGGCGCAGAATATAAACACGGAAGTCCACGACTACTCCTCGCTCGTTCATGGACACTAGTCAGTTTCATGCTACTAGCCCGACACTTTTTCCACGAGTGTATTTTTCCCGCTATCTTCCTGGTTAGCGTTTCCCTGTTTCGGTTTCGTTTTGGTGTTTCTTCCAAACGCCCGGTTTTGTTTTTCGTGTCAGTGCCGTTCATTTTCGTTCCGAGTTTTCCTCCCTCCTGGTCTGTTGCTGCTCGAACTGCGCACGCCGCCTCAAGCCCATCCAGCCTCGGTAAGACATTGGCTCTCTCTCTCTCCTCGTGCACGCCGCTGCGCTTGTGCTTTCAACTATCTCGTCCTCTCCGGATGCTACAGCATGAACGAGCCAACGGAAACTACAGCAGCCATGCAGGAGCTCCGGACTCTGATGAGCCAACTAATGAACACTGTTCAACAACAACAAGCTATGATCCAAGGATTAGGAGAGCAATGCAGTCAGCTAACAGGAGTGGTTCAGACGCTTCAGCACTCCCCACCAACCACAGCTACAGCTCCCCCGCGGCTACCCAACCGGGCCGTAAACCCCGCACCACGACCTTGCGTGACCGCGCTCGCCCCTCCACCCGTTTTCACGGGTGACCCCGATGCTGTGCAGGGGTTTATCACTCAATGCACGCTAATTCTGCACCTCCAGGCCCCTCAGTTCCCCAACGAAGAGGCTAAGGTCGCTTACGTGATCACTTGACTCGGCGGCCGCGCACTGGAATGGGCCACCGCCATGATGAACCGGGAGGACCCGGACCTAGACACCAGCGCGGAATTTTTTGCTGCTATACGCAAGGTTTTCGGTCAGTGCTCGCCTCAGAAGATGACCGCCCGCCGCCTCTTTCAGATTTCTCAAGGGAAACGATCCGTTCATGATTACGCCATTGAGTTTCGCACACTGGCCATCCAAAGCGGATGGACCGATCTGTCACTCACCCCTGCCTTCTACCACGGCCTCCTGGAGGACATAAAGGACGAGCTGATGTATAGAGACTGGGGCACAGACCTCGATAAGCTCATCCGACTGGCTCAGGACATCGACGAAAGGCGACGCGAGAGGAGGCGGGAGAATAAGAGGCCCCGAGAACCTTTCAGAACTCCACCCCGCGCCGATCACTCTCTCCCCGAAAATCCTACCTGCCCAGAAGAGCGTCCCAAGCCCATACAGGTCGACCATTCATGCCTCACCAGAGAGGAACGGACACGACGCTTCCAGGAGGGGCTATGCCTGTATTGTGGACAACCAGGTCACCTCCTTACCTCATGCCCCATCAGACCAAAGCCGCCGAGACGCCCCGGTCGGTCGCGGCCTTAGACGGACGACCATTTGGGAAGGGCCGCCTGGACGAGCTCAGGGAACCTTTGCAGCTCCGGTCGCCGGGCCTTCATCATGAACTTTGCTCCTTCTTCCTCATGGACATACCCAATGAACCCATCGTGCTGGGATATCCCTGGCTGGTCAACCATCAGCCTCAGTTCGACTGGGCCAAGGGCAAGTTAGTTCGCTGGGGCCCGTCCTGCTCGGAGCACGTTCAAGAGGATCCCCAGAACCAATCTAACCCCGTTACCAGCCACCGCCCGACCCTCACGGCCACTGCCAACATTGGAGAAGACTCCCTGAAAATGACCTCCATGCCTTCTGAATACCATGACCTCACCCTTGTGTTCAGCAAGAGTCACGCCTCCACCTTGCCGCCTCACAGAGATTTTGATCTAGCCATTGATCTCCTGCCAGGATGCGTTCGCCCCAGGGGCGCCTCTACTCACTGACCAAGCCAGAAACCCGGGCCATGGAAGACTATATCTCTGAAGCACTCGCTCACGGCTTAATCCGACCCTCCACTTCCCCGGCTGCCACACCGTTCTTTTTCGTGGGCAAGAAGGGCCTCTCTCTCCGGCCATGCATCGATTATTGCATATTAAACCAAATCACTATCAAGAACAAATATCCACTCCCTCTGATGAACTCGGCCTTTGAACGTCTCCCCCGGGGCATCCGTCTTCACTAAGCTCGACCTTCATAACGCTTACCACTTGGTCCGTATCCGAGAGAGTGACGAGTGGAAAACAGGTTTCATCACTCCTAATGGTCACTACGAGTATATAGTTATGCCGTTTAGTTTTTGCAACAGTCCCACGGCCTTTCAAGCCTTGGTCAATGATGTCCTGCGGGACTTCCTAGGACGTTCTGTGTTTGTGTACCTGGACGACATCCTCATCTTCTCCCCAACCCTGGAGGCCCATCACCTACATGTTCGTCAAGTCCTTCAGCGCCTCCTTCAACACCAACTATTTGTCAAGATGGAGAAATGCGTATTCCACAGCACTGCCACATCCTTCCTCAGGTTCATCATCTCGCCTCAGGGGATATCTATGGACCCGGCTAAGACCAACACCATCACGCAATGGCCAGTTCCTAGAACCGTTAAACAGCTCCAACGTTTCCTGGGATTCGCCAATTTCTACCAACGTTTCGTGAGGAACTACAGCTCGGTGGCCCATGCACTCACCTCCCTGTTGCGGGGTAAGCCTAGATCTCTCCTCTGGACCAAGGAGGCTCAGGCCGCTTTCGACAACCTCAAAGCTCGATTCGTCTTGGCGCCCGTCCTCACTCCTCCGGACCCCGCGAGACCCTTTGTTGTGGAGGTGGACGCCTCATGCAATGGTGTGGGAGCCATTCTATCCCAAACCTCCACCGCGGATAACAAACTCCATCCCTGCGCTTACTTCTCTCGTAAGCTTAGCCCGGCCGAGCAGAGGTATGATGTGGGGGACCGAGAACTACTGGCCGTCAAACTCGCCTTGGAGGAGTGGCGCCACTGGCTGGAGGGGGCCGACCATCCCTTCCTCATCTGGACTGATCACAAGAACCTGGAGTACCTCAGCGAAGCTCGACGCCTCAATCCCCGACAGTCCAGGTGGGCCCTATTCTTCACCAGGTTTCGGTTTCACATCTCCTACCGGCCGGGATCTAAGAACAGTAAACCTGACGCGCTTTCACATCTCCACGTGTCGGATGAAGCCCCTGATCCTCCCTCTACCATCTTGGATAGGAGGTGCATTGTGGGCCAAGTTCAGTGGACTCTCCTGGAGGCCGCTCGCCAAGAGCACGAAGCCGAACCACCTCCAGACGAAACACCTCCCAACGCCACGTTTGTGCCCACCGCTCTCCATCCCCGTGTCCTCCGATGGGGCCATGAAGACATCCTGGCGGGCCACCCGGGCCTTTCACGCACGCTGGAACTTATACGACGACACTTTTGGTGGGCTTCTCTCAAGGATGACGTCAGGGTCTACGTCCAAGCCTGCTCCACCTGTGCCCGTAACAAGCCCGAGAATAGGTGCCCTCAGGGCCTTCTCCAGCCCCTTCCCCTTCCTCGGCGCCCTTGGTCCCACATCTCCCTCGACTTCATATCGTGCCTTCCTCGTTCCCAGGGGAACACCGTGATCTTAGTGGTGGTCGATCGATTCACTAAATGCGCACACTTCATCGCCCTTCCGGCGTATCCCACGGCCCAGCAAACCGCCCATGCCATCATCAGGGAGGTGGGAAGACATCATGGCCCTCCTGTGGATCTGCTCACCGACCGGGGCCCCCAGTTCATCGCCCGGTTCTGGCATCTATTCTGGAAACAGCTGGGGGTGGACATCAGCCTCACCTCCGGTTACCACCCCCAGTCCAATGGCCAAACGGAACGAGTCAACCAGGAACTCATCAAATACCTCAGGTGCTATTGCTCTTCTCACCCTTCCACATGGTCTAAACATCTTCTGATGGCAGAACTCGCCCATAATCAACTCTACACCTCCTCCATGGGGATGTCGCCGTTCGAGGCTGTCACCAGAACTCCCCCCACCTGGTTCCCCGGCGGCAAGGCTGCCACTCCCGTCCCATCTGTCAACGAGGCCGTTAAATCAGCTCCATCGGGTCTGGAATCGGGTCCGGCGGAACCTCGAAATCTCCAGAGATGCCATCAAGCGCCGGGCCGATCGTCGCTGCCGGCCAGCTCTGGTTTATCACCCCGGTGACAAGGTGTACGTATCTGTCAAGGGACTCCCGGGTACGTCAGACAATCCAAAACTGGGGTCTTGCTTTGTGGGTCCGTTCAAGGTGGTACATCGTGTCAACCCTGTCTCCTACCAACTTGCCGCGCCGTGCACCCTCCGCACCAGTCCGGTATTCCACGTCTCTCACCTTTGCAAGGCTTTCTCTTCCCCGTTGACCACACCCGCCGCCAAACCTCCACCTCCTCGGGACATTGACGGAGAACCGGCCTATACAGTCAGGAAGTTGTTGGAAGTCCGTCGCCAGTCTGGAGTTCCTGGTAGATTGGGAGGGCTATGGCCCCGAGCACCGGTCCTGGGTTCCTCGTCGGGACATTCTCGGCCCTGCTCTCATTCAAGAGGTCTATGATTCCAGGCCTGACTTGGCTGGGCCGTCAGGAGCCGGCCCTTCGAGGGCGGATTCTGTCGCGTTTCCTGCTCGCCATACTAGCGCTACTCGTGCTAACGCCAATAACGTCGCCACAGCAACGACGCCAAATGCGCCGACTCCGACTTTCGGGATCACGGCTTCACGTCCGGGGCACAGAATATAAACATGGAAGTCCACGACTACTCCTCGCTCGTTCATGGACTCTAGGCAGTTTCATGCTACTAGCCCGACACTTTTTCCATGAGTGTATGTTTCCCGCTATCTTCCTGGTTAGCATTTCCCTGTTTTGGTTTAGTTTTGGTGTTTGTTGCTGTTGCTGCTCGAACTGCGCACGCCGCCTCAAGCCCATCCAGCCTCGGTAAGACATTGGCTCTCTCTCTCCTCGTGCACGCCGCTGCGCTTGTGATTTCAACTATCTCGTCCTCTCCGGACGCTACATTCTTGGATCTATTGGAAGTGACTGTAATAGTCATTGTCTGATGTTGTGTGTTTTGCACTGCTTTCATTAATTATTATCATTTACTTATTTTTTTTTCCTCATTCATTTTAATACATCTTGAAGTATAAGTGTGTGGATTGTGAAAATGTCATGAAGAGTTCTGAGAGAACTTGCACTGTTCTTGGCTGTACTAACAATTAGGCAAAGTAAACCAATGTCTGAAACAGGAGTGTTATGAATACAAGCAAATGAATAACTGCAACATATCTATTAGCAACAAACTCAGTAAAGTTATCATTGTCTACGAAAAGAGGATGAAAATGGCTGAAGAATCTTGTCACATCAGCACCGGAGTCTGTGCAAGACTCCATTTTCCAGAACCTACTACAGTACACCAACATGGCTGTCATGACCTAAAAATCTCATCAGCCTTCACATTCAAGTTTACCAGACTTCTAAAAATGCACACCTAAACCTGCCTCGGATACAGTGCCGTAACCCTCCTCATGATAAAAAGAGACCACAAATTGGTCCACCACTGCCTGCAATGCCCGTCACACCATAGCATTCAGTACCATGGAAAGGCCTGACTCACAACCCCAGTTTTATATATCAGATGAATACAGTGAATACAATGATTGAACATTTTCAGTAAAATCAAAGCTACCAGTTTACCTCCTCATTGCTTTACAGACCTGCTCCTAGGTACCACTCCTCTGCACAGTCGTGAATATTCACTTTCCCTCACCGACCAATGGCCATGGAAGAGTATGATGGAATCTGGTGCTAACACCAATAACTTGAAGAAGGACGAGAGAGGCAAGGGGCTCAAGTTTCAATTCAATTCAATTCAATTTTATTTGTATAGCGCTTTTAACAACAGACATTGTCACAAAGCAGCTTCACAAAA
>JAQQZR010001427.1:0-11263 GCA_030068235.1 Notoglanidium macrostoma
TTACTACATAATTCAGTATATGTGTTGCATCATAGTTTGAGGTATTCAGTATTGTTTTACAATGTAGAAAACAAAAACAAAACAAAAAGAAAAACCTATGAAAGAGAAGGCATGGCCAAACTTCTGACTGGTAATGTATATCAAATATTTGTTTATGAAGAGTAATGATGCATATTGTCTTCTTAATTTTTGCTCATAAAATGTTGGTGCTCCTAGAATTGAGCTACAATCAGCAGAATTATGTACTTTATGTTGATTTCCAACTTAAAAATATGTACCTTTATCCATCAGATGTACCATTTTCTAAAGGATATTTCTATTTTAATTTTATTGACACATATTTCTATATTTACTTTTCCTAACACTTACATTACCTATATTTAACTTGCACTGTTAAGTACTCTTTGCAGCTTGTACAGGTCTTAAAAGAACATTTTTACTTTAGACAAGTAAGTCTCTAGCTGTATTTTTCCCCCCAAAATTTATTCATTGTCCTCATTAACTGCTACAAGAATTTACAATAAAGCTTATCTTATCTCAAAGCATGTTTTACAAATGTGAAACCTGACATCCTTAATAAACTATAAACAAATCTGGAGTGGATGATCTATTCTGATGCAGTCTAAATGTAAAAAAAAACTAAAACCTTTAAATATAAAAACCTGCAACAGAACTGTACTAATAAAATCGCTGATACAGTAAGACAGCTGGAGTTAGAAGACACATACTGGATCAAAAAAAGAAACGTTTATTTTCCAAGCCCTGTTTCTGTGTGAGCTCAGCATCCCTGGTGATTTTATGATTGACGGCTTAGCGGTCAGGCGCTACCCACTCACACACTCAGGTCTGGGATGAATTAAGTTCACCATGGAGACAATCGAAGGCCTTCAAGAAGCCCTTGCATGCAGCTGACACGCACAAACACATGCACACGCACAAACACGCGCACACACACACACACACACTGCTGTCCTTCCCAGAGCACTCTTGCAGTGCAGCCGGAGCCAAATCATTAGTCATTCCTAAACAAACGAAGATGTCCCACACAAAGACACAGAGACACACACACATACACAGGTGCACCCTCAGTAACCTGCTGATGTTCTCATGACTTGGTTGTGGTTAGAACATTATTTAGGTGCAGCTGAGCTGAGCTCTGAAGCCATACTGCGTGTGTATTTCACTGGACTTATGGCTTGTGTCTCAGTGTTTGCATGACACATGACTTATAGCACATGCTTTATTATACTTATGCTAGACTATGACGACATTATCACATATGCTGGGACATTCATCATGTCCTAATCGTCACACTGTGCAATCACATGTATCTTTCCAAAAATCAGTACATCTACCTCACATTGGATTTACAGTCAAGTCTGCTACTCATTGCAAGACCAAAACCCATAACACTGATCACTAGGATAGCTAGAGGTCAACTTAAGCACATTTTAACATCTTTCACTGGCTTGTTTTAAGACAGGAAGCTTAACTCGTCTGACTAAAAAGCCTAACTGCTCAAAAGTACTGGTAAAGAGGTTATAATGTATAATGAGATATAACTCCGGCAACAGCGTATACTGCAGTGTTTTATTCCTCTTATATCACAGAAAGTTGAATCAATTAAATTTTTATTATTCAAAAAAAAGTGGCACTGCACTTTTTATCCATTTATAGTTACATTTAATGGCGCAGAATGTCCATGAAAGTTAATGCTACAAAAAGATGTTCCCTCAGCAGCCTCTCTTTAATCTCTTGTATAAGACAAAAATGCAGCTTATGTTACTAAGAAACCCTAAACTGCAAAACACTTTGTCCTGAAGGTTCCTCTGTATCGAAATACTTAAACTTACGGCTTTACCGCTGACTCTTACGCTGGAGACTTCTTCTATAAACTCTAAACACTAAAAACATCCCCATCTTAAACATTACACACCTTTTTTTAAACCAGTTTGTCTGAAGCATCGGTCATACAAGAAATGATAACAGTGCGCATTACGGTCCGAGCTGAGGTTAGAGAAAATAAATCAACACTTGCTGACCAATCAGAATCAAGCATTCATAACACCGCACGGTTGTATAATAGAGAATGTTTCATAGCTCTGTATAGAATGAAATAAACTTCAGTCTCACCAGTGTTTTAAGGAGCACCATGACCTCCCGTGTGAACACTGCCAGGTTAAGGAACCCTGTGGAGATCTCGTTATTGTCCTGAGACAGATGACTGTTTCCCAGGTTCTCCAAAATCTCAATGTATTGCTCGTTACACTCCACATGACCTAAAACACACAAATACACAGGATTTGTCTCATAAGAGTGCAATGGATATCTGAAATGAAGTCAGAAACGAGAACATTAGGTCGACCTGATGTCCGTCCACACAAGATTTTCAGAACATCTCAGCTTACGTTTAAACAAGAAAAACATTTCTAGACACTTTGGATAAACTACTGACGGCTAAGTGTGGCTAACTCACTGAAGTCTTCACAGATGTTTACCTCAGGAAAATACAAACAGGCTTACTTTATATATGTTTCTTATTACATTGTGAATGGCATTCTGAGAACATTTGGAGGAAATGTAAAGAAAGTTAAACTCTATATTCACAATATATCGATACTTATCTAAAAATTGCCCAGAAGTTAGCACCATTAGCTTAGTCACAATACGTTCAAGCTACATCACATAACAACAAACCAAAAACAAATGGACTCTTTACTCATTTCTTGTTAATATAGCCTGGGTAGCATATTGCTACAACCTGTTAAAAAAAAAAAAACACCTACAGTTCTACTTGCTAGCTAACATCATCACCTTGCTAGCTAACATTACTGATAAGAAATCTGCCCTGCTTTCTAGCTTCTAAGCTAACCAGCTAATCACTCACAGTTGCTAATAAGTCAAGTTTCTTGAGGAGTGAATTAGGTGAGAAAATGATACATGATTTTATACTCGGGTCACTGAAACACCTAATTATTTTGAAAGGATGAGACTTAGAAGCCAGACCTATAATGAGATGTAGAAGATAAAGAACAACTTAGCTTGCTAGCTAACACGAACGCAACACAGGCACAGGATAAATCAGCAAACACTTTGGATTTTTTTGTTTCTCTTATACCCCAGCAATCTTTGGCGTGTTGTAGTTTTTATTGTTTGTGGTTACATTTAATGATGGTGAACATTCGCAAAACAAGTTAGTTCTTGTTATCACTTAGGTATAGCTGCTTATTAACACTTACAGCAGCTATAAACAGTAGTTCAACCACCAGGCTCCTTTTCTTCTCGTTTCAAAAGTGAATACACATCCCGTCATGATACCAAGAAACCACAAAACCAAACCAAAACCAAAACAATATTTGAGTTAAATTGTGGTCCCGTACACATATCCTTGTATTTCAAAAGTTATATAAAGGATCTTGAACTTTTTCAACATAACCAAAGAAGAGTTATTAAAAACACTTCAATCTAATGTTCTCTGGTGCATGATGAATATCCCAGTTTCCCTTCAAATGCATTAAAAACCAGTGATAAGAAAGCCACATCATTGCAAAAGCAACACTTGGCAATTAGCTCTGTCCATATATCACAGCGCGAGATAAAATGCTCAGGACACACTGATATCTTGGCACAAACGCACTGCAGGCAGACGCACACTCACACATCAAAGAGAGTTTCGAGGAACGCACACTCACTGAGACTGCGTTAGACGTGAACACAAAGCAGATTCGCTGAACCGCCATGTGTGCCACGTTACATAAACTACAGCCAGGCCGTTATTCTGAATCACGCTGGCCATTCGCATCGCGCAATCATCACTGCTGTTAGCTTAACGTCGTCTAAAGCTATTCAGGTGGAGTTTTCTGAACTTATAATAGGGATGTCCAGACTGTTTAAAAAGGCTAAATTGAAAAGGACCTTTTGAGTTTGTGAGTGTAGGAATACAGTACATAGGTTGTGTGGGAGAAAATCTATATTCATGCCTACCAGTATATATTACAGAAAACTTAAATGCCCCATATAAAACAATATTAAGCAGAAGGAAATGTCTTATCAAGAGTAACACCACTGGTGGCTTGATTGCTTTGCTATTGTTATTTGAGACCAAGTCTTTATACAAGTAAAGAAAACAAGGTAAAGCTGAAAAGCCAATGAACACCGTGTTAAATATGAAAGGAATAAAACACCCGAGGCATGACGTTAAGGGAAAATAATCACTGATGTTGCAGCCTGACATGAATCGGAGTTGTCGGAATTTTCAGTGTTTTATTCCTCTTAGTCAACAGTGATTTGCTAACAATTAAAACGGCTTATTTATTAAAGGAAGACATTTCCTGTTTTTATCCATTTATAGTTACAATTAATGGAATAGAGTGCCCACAAAACAAGTTCGCTCCTGTTATTTATAACAGTCGTTTCTGCACCAGACTCTCTTTTAGCCCTTTCCCGAAGTTAAATAAAATGCAGCTTTTCATGTTAACAATAAATTGCAATGCACCAACACAAAGGTCTGAAAGGGAAAACCCAACGTTAGAGCTGTACTTTTCAGTGTTACACAGAGCTGACACTGAAGAATTCTTCGAAACAAGAAAGTTCTCTCAACTGATGCATTTTAATCCGTTTATGTGCAGCTTTGACCGTGCAAACAACTACTATAACAAAGATTCGTATTTGAATCAGAACAATAATAAAACCCTTGCTGCTGTTATATATATATATATATATATATATATAAATAAAGACTTTCTAATGAGCAAAAATAATATTGATAATGTGTGAACGATTATAAGTGTATTAAGGACAGGAGCGCTACAGATGTTGCTTTTTCTTCTTGCCTTCCTTTCCATACTTATAAACTAACACCAGATTAAAAGTCAACATCTAGAATTTCACCATGACGCATGAAGTGATGCAGTGTGCAAAGATATACTGCCATAAAACTGCACTATGTTTGTATTATGCATTATTAAAACTGAATTTGCAGCGTTAACCTGAAAGCCATTGTGCTCCAACATGTCTTTAACCAGTCTGCCAAAAAACAAGTTTTAACCAATTGGCATTCAACAGTTCATCTTGTTTGCAGAATGGTTTTTTTTTTTGTTCATTTCTAGCTAGGGAGGGATTTTGCACTCTCTCTCTCCCCTGTCAATCACATGCTTGACAATCATGGGGGTCTGTGAGATCATGTCAGTGGAAGAAGGCGCATAGCACTTGGCTCCACATGTGTTGCACCACCCTGTGATGAGGAATGGAGATTCTGCTGGACGGCTTCACGTGCCTTGGAGGAAGCACGTGTTAGCTTTCACCCTCCCTGGTTGTATTATAGTGGAGAGCTGGCTGACGGGTAGGAATTGGCAAGTGCTCAAATACTTAAAAAAAAATATTGTTCTGATCTATCTCAGCATTTTAAAATCAACACTGCGCCATCGACTGGCGCAGAAGATACAGTAAGAAAAGAAAAAAAAAAAAAAAAAAAAAACAACCCAAGCTATTAAAATGGCAAAGATCTGTCTTGGCAATGGCATAAAAATGCATGGAACGTTTCTGTATTGTTGATGTAGGTGCAGGACAGGAAACTGTTATTAACCTGTCAGCCACGTGTGAAAAGTTCAGCTCTTGTTTATGAACTTTCAAGGCATAAGACACACACGTTTTACAGCAGAAGCATTGTAAAAGACAATTACATGGCATTAGGTGAGCTCTGCACCCAGACAACATGGGCTAAAAAAAAAAATGAAAGAAAACAACCTTAGAGAAAACATAGCGAGTCCCAATTACACTATTTTTCTTTGAATAGGTCACCCAGCCTATGCAGTACATGACTGTGTATAGTAACGGATATGCACTGAACTCTGACTCCAGTCATAAATCACAGCTACACCCCAACAAACCATTCTAAACAAATACATGAATGAACCTTCAACAGGGTCATGTCCTAATTCTCACAAACACAGCACAGTGAATGATGAATGTGGTTTAAATACAGGGAGAAGTTGGGGGAAAGGGAAAGGGGGTGATCCAGAGCTTCATGAGATACCCTGAAGGGGGATTGGACCTAAATGAGGCCAGGAAACCGGGGCCTCACTGACTGCAGAGTCTTTACCGGAATAAACCATCTGAGTTTGGTTAGGGAAGAGGGGGAATGAGGGGAAAAAAATAGAGAGGGAGTGTGTGTTAAAAGAGGCAAGAGAGGGAGGTAGTGTAGGGTTCTACAGCCAAACTGTAGCATTGTGACTCATATAATATATCTGCTTCCCAAATGTGAAAACTGTTAATGATCCAGTTCCCAGAAACACACGTCATACACGGCAGGTTCAAAAACAGAAAGACAGAGACGGAGAGATAGGGCCGTTTGTTCTTGATGAAGTTCCCGGATTGGGGGTGTTTATATAGCCGGCAGTGTCCGTGTTTTTACAGTGAGATGTTAAATTTAGAAGAGGGATAAAAAGGAGGGAGAAAGAGCCAATAATGAATATGCACTCATGCGTTGTGTGTACGGAACCAGACACCAACACGCAGCATTTAATTTAACATTATTCTCAATTCTGCCCAAAATTTGTGATTCATTTTCTAGAACAGCGGCTTTGACAATAGTTCAGGCTCTAATTCAAATAACAGGCCTGTATTAATGTGCTTGTTCTGTCGTTTATGATATTTTGAAGCTTTCTGTAAGGAGTCGGCGCTTCTACCAGTTTTCCACTACGGGAAAGTCTTCAGCACGGAAGAGTTTGGGATTTCCGGTTTCCCAGCAACAAGCTGCATTTTTGGTCTTATTAACTTTGCGAGAGAGGAAAAAAAGAGGGAACGACGATTGTTTATAGATGATATAACTAAAGCAAAATAGTAGGATTTAATATGTTAAAATTCTGTTTTAATGTCTCTGGACAGTTTTAACAAGCATTTCACTATAAATAAAGTTTGAATTTCAATTTGAAAAATTGTGATCGTTGGTAAATTCCTAAGGTGCAAGAGAAATAAAACACTTCAGGAAGCACCATCACTGGAAAACGTTTATCTTCAGGATGGTGATGGAAACTGCGCCACTGAATATTAAGGGATGTCCTGTCATGATTTATTCTTTACGTACTACACGCACAATAATGATGCCCAAGCTGACAGCGCTGGAACGTGGTGTTGGGTGTAGCAAAACAGCATCATTTTAATTTTAAAAATACAATCAGATTTTATTTATAGATTTCATGGCAGTGGAACAATAACTGGCTGGCTAATGCCACAACTTACAAGTGATTCTTGTGTGCTTTTGTGATGTGTTTAATGGCTAATTTCTCATCTCTGTTACGCCGACAAATTGAACAAGTATGCTACTTAGTAATTAGTGTTGCATGACAATTTTCTCACGCTGTTCATTCTAGAACTTTCTATGCATAACGATTTCTGCAACATCTGTCTTCTTCACAATGAGTTCGCCACAGCGGAGCTGTTTCTTCTGTAATGATGTGGTTAAAAGCATTACTACGTGTTGAGAGATTTGTTAGAGAAAGAATAAACGGAAACACTCACTGAGGCCAGAGCTGTGGATGCCCTTCACCATCTTCTTCATCCTCAGCAGGGAGCTCTGGTCCTGCTCCAGATGCTATGGCACAAGAAATATAGATCGGTGTTAAAGCACACAACATTCGGTATGATCAAGTGGTCAATGCGTAAAGATTTTGTGGATTTGAGCTTAAAGTCTGGCTCACTTTGACAGACAACAATTCCGATGGGAAATCTAACGAACCTTTCCGGAACAACAAGTGTTTTAAGAAACAGGTAAAGGCTGCCTTGTTTCGTTCGGCCTGAAAAACAGCTGATGAAGCCCAAAGACAGGAGAGATGAGAGACTAGGGATATTATATACTATATGGCCAAAAGTTTGTGGACACCTGATCATCACACGCATGTGTTCAATTCAATTCAATTTTATTTGTATAGCGCTTTTAACAACAGACATCGTCACAAAGAAGCTCGTCACAAAGTGCTTGTTGAACATACCATTCCAGATTTTGTCCCTCTTGGCTGTTATTATAAGCTCCACCTTTATGCAAAGACTTTCCACTAGATTTGGGAGCGTGTGTGCCAACAGTTTGGGGAAGAACCACATATGGGTGTGATGGTCAGGTGTGCACATACAACATAGGCCATACAGTGTATACTGTACATGTTTATTACAAATTTTCAATTGATTGTATAATCAAATAAAGGTTCAAGTAAGCTATGCTGACTAAGATGATATGTATCTTCTGAAGTCTTCTTTTTAGTGTAATAAAGTGACATTATATATCTCCAACCACAAATGTTTTTCAATGGCCATTACATTAGCACTGAGTCTAAGGACATCTCGGTCAACTACGAGCATTTAGGACACACCCCTAACCTTAATCTACACCTACACCCTCTTGAAGTCTTCCTGGACATGCTGGTAATGTAGACAGGTGAGTTTGTTGACTCAGCAGTAATGTCCTCAGGTAAACACACTCATACTGACAGGTGAATCAAAAACAGGCGTGTAAAGAATTGTCTAGTAAAATCCGAGTCAGAGTGAGAGAAAGAGAGAGTCAGAAAGTTACACCCACGGAGATGACGGCTTACATATTTAACCTGTTAGGACACCGTAGTCCATTACAAAACCACAAGACGGAAAACCCGATGTTCACATTAGCAGCGGTAAAGCGACAGGTGACAGGGCAGAGAAATATATACGGATAGTGTCACACTGAACGTATGAGTAGGTTAATTATATACACAGCTATTATATACAGTAAATATACAGATATATTTATTGTTATACAGGATGGCATATTAAACTTTTTTGCTTCTAAAAGGCTAAGTGAATGTGATGTGCTTAGCAGACAAGTTAATATATAGTCAAATATAATATAAAATGTTGGCCATATTTCCCCACTCTTACTTCTGGAAGCTTGGGATTTTCTATATTTTATAAAGAATTAGGTATTATTTCTTGGACCAATTATGTGACACTGCTTGTCCACAGTGCTGTTGAATTCTCAAATCTGACTGGTGAGATGGTCCATCCCGCCATCCAAGCGATATCTATACCTCTTATCCATTAAGGGTGATGAGAAAGCTGGAGCCAGTCCCTGCGAGAGGCAGGATACACCCTGCGCAGGTCGCCACTTTAAGCTTTAAGTCTTAGGGTTAAGGTTAAGGGCGACAGCAAAGATTGAGTTTATTATCTGCTATCGGTAGCATTTGTTCTCGCTGCGGTAGCACTTTTCATCAAAGTAGAACAAATCATCAGAACACCAGCAGCACCGCAGCAGTGGAGAAGAGCTACAGCTGACCAACTGCTGCCCTCAAGAGCAAAACGTGACGCATGCGTTAGCTACTAGCATGTCCATTTTGTCGGTTTTCATACCCAGAGTCGTCTCACAGATGTTTTTTGTTATTGGTAATGTAGATGACTCGTGCAGAAACGTATGGACGTGCGCTTGTGTGCCATTTCAGAAATCAGGTGCATTCTCATTAAAGTTCGATAAAGATCACTTGTAATTATGAACATGAACCAAAAATCGGACTTGAACATGAACGTAGACTCGGATAGTTTTGAAGCAGACAGACAATTGATTGGAAATCTGGTATTAATCCTAACTGCTCCTGATTGGATGATAATATTGGCATTGCTATCAAAGACTTATGGTTGAAATTTGTATCTAAAATAAGCATAAATAGTGATTGTAAATCGCCCAGGGATAAACAGGATCAGGACGCCTGTCCATGTCGAGGCACCATGCACACACACATTCACACAGTCATTCGTAGCTTGGGGCAATTTCGCAGAGCCAATCCGCCTACTGGCATGTTTTTAGGAAGAAACTAGAGAACCCAGAGGAAATGCCACACAAATTCAAACTCAGGATTGTGTGAACGAGGGAGGGCAATGCTACCCAAGGTGCCACCATATTGCACAAATGTATTCCTGAATTTAGTTTTTTTACACAGTAGTTTTACCTTTTTTCATTTAAATGGTTTCCCCAAACAAGCAGATTTCATGTAGAAATTAAAAGAAGCCGTGAAGAGCTTGGACTATTCATAGACTTTGTTGAAAATCCTCCTGGGTGAAGCGCCACCGGAGGCCATTTTACTACTCAAAGCTTCAAACGTCACGGTGAGCTTCACCTTGCACCAAAAGGAAAATAATAGACATTTCCATTCCAATAGCTGACTAACATTGTAAATAAAGTGTGTTTGTGTGTGTGTGTGTGTGTGTGTGTGTTAGGGGGATTGGGATTGTAAGTAAAAGAGAAAACGAACATGTCCCAGCTGGTGTGTTTGTCGATGAGTTAAAGGAGCAATCTGGCCATGCAGGTTTACATCCACAGAATCAAGAACACCCACGCTCTCCTGGATCACAGAGACACGTAAGCGTGAGGTTTAGTGGCCAAGAAGCCCCGCATAATCTCAAAGCCATTCACTGTGCACAGAATGGCACATGGCACATACAGGAATCTACTGTGTTCAACTCTGCTGTCCAGATAGTTTCTGTTTCCAGCCCTAAGCATTAACCTTGGATCTTTTGCCATCTCACTCTTTCTAAACAAGCTTATCTTGTTTATCTGAGGCTACGCTAATCAGTAACAGAGACACAGCAGTCTGACTGATGTCCACTTCCTAGTGCTTTGCACGTTTCTAGTATTGATTGATGCCCTCAAATCAACACACACACACACACACACACACACACATACATTAATACACTACTCAATGCAAAAGTTTGCATCCCCATGGTTTCTCGGAAACCAATGAAAAGTTACACTATATGACCAAACACTATGTATGCCGTCGCATTACAATTTACAAAAAGACGTCCAAAACCTGGTCCAGCATGACAACGCCTCTGTGCACAAAACAAGCTCCACGAAGACATGTTGTGCCAAATAAGGAGTGGAGAAACGTGAATGTCCTGAATGGAACCCTGACCTCATCCCCGCTGAACACATCCAACCCCACAGCCACTGTAAAACTGTAGCTACAAATAAAAATAATTTCAAGATAATATAACAAAAATGTGAGTCTATTCAGCAAGAAGACAACAATCCAACTCAAAAAGGGAAACAAAGAAGAATAAAATATCAAAAGCAAGCTGTCCGAATTTGATCATGGTTATTAGCACAGTCATAAGTGTTCATATGAAGTTTTGCAGTGGCCTCTACAGCGAAATTTCCCCACAGATATGCATGCGTGGGTTTCCTCCGGGTGCTCCGGTTTCCTCCCACAGTCCAAAGACATGCAGATTAGGTCAACTGGCT
>JAQQZR010001428.1:0-11261 GCA_030068235.1 Notoglanidium macrostoma
CTGTAGCTTTTATATAACCGTAATATAATAATTGTATATAATATAATAAACATGTTAAGATGCTTAAAATTAATTCAGAATGTAGACTTCTTTCATTCAGTGGCTGTGATATGTATTGTATATTGTATATTGTAACACTTTTGAAGAGGACTGAAGGGAACTTCAACTTGCGTTGTAGCTCTGGGTGACCATGGCTTTGCATGTGTAGCCTCCCCACCCACTAGCAAGTTCTCCTCAACTGCATGATAACAACCAAATGTTTGGGCTGTCCAACATGCACTGTATCTTTTTAAACTGATGTTTATGCATCATAAAACAGCTGATCAGGCTTAGGATACATGCCCTCTTCTGTATACTTGGGCTCACAGATGGAAAAAAATGTCTATTGTTGTTGTAATTATGCTCTGTTTGACTCCTAGCCATTGTTTACAATGGCATTTTGATTCTTCAAACCTGTGATCTCCAAAAAAAAGGAAATGCTTTATCATCTACTGGCACACTAGCCGTCAGATGAGGTAGCAATGCAGCCATTATTGCACCCAGATGTACCCCTCTAAAAGTATTGACATGGCAAGGCCAATTCTTTCATTTTCTACACACTGAATACATTTGGGTTTGAAATCAAAAGATGAATATGAGTTAGATGAGAATTTTAGTTTACATTTCCTATTTATCTAGATGTGTTAACAACATAGAACATTGTAATTTTAGGTGAGCAAAAGTATCTAAACAGATAAAGTAAATTAAAGCAAATGACACTTGAGATTTGGTTTCATATCCCTTGATTGCAATAAGTAAATCAAGCCAAGACATCACCAAACTGTTGCATTTTTTTTTTGTGATACTTTTCCATGCATATTCCACAGTCAAAAACCTTGCAATTTTTCCCTTGATGATGTCCTTTGCTGGGTTGGCAATGTGTTTTGGGTAATTGTCTAAATACAGGATAATGTTCTTCCAAATTAGATTGTATGCATTTCTCTGTAAATTGACAGATAGAATGTTTCTGTAGAGATCTAAATTAATTCTGCTACTACGTTCATTAGTTACATCATCAATAAAGATAAGTGAGCCTGTTCCAGAAGCAGCCATGCAAGCCCAAGCCAAGACACTTCCCCAACCATGCATGACCAACGGGTTTGTATGCTTTGGATCAATAGCCTTACTTTCTCCACACTTTGGCCTGTCCTTCATTTTGGTAGAACTTAATCTTGGCTCCAGAAATTTCATGGCTCATCTCTGTGTTTTTCTTTGAAAATTCTAATCTGATCTTCTGATTCTTACTGCTAGTGAGTGGGTGGATCTTCTGGCATGACCTCTATATTTCTGCTCTTGAGATGTTTTTCGAACAGTGGATTGTGATAGCTTCACCCCTGCCATGTGTTAATGTTTCTGTCATTAACATGACAATGGCTTGGTAGTACACCAGTGTTTTTATTTTTCCTTTTCCAAGACATTCCAAATTGTTGAATATACAATACAATACTTGGGCAATAGCGCTTTTCTGGGATGCCATGATTTTCCCTGCTTTGTTCCTCAAAATGTATGAGTGCAAGTCAATGAGGGTGGGAAATGAGCAGAAATGAGCAGTCATTTTTTTCTGCACTTCTGATGATGCACTATAGCTTTTGTTTTGAGAATGAAGTTACAGAACTGAGTCAAACAGACATCGAGGGTGTAGCATAGGACCAGTAGTTTTTGTGACAAATATGTTTAGCTGTTGCAGAGAGTGCAAGCATTGCAGGGCCTTCTTGGTGATTGTGTTGGAGTTTCTTAACTTGATGAAGTATAGTAGTTGGTGTACAGCAAGTAGTGCAGGGGAGAAAGAGCACAACCTTGTGGAGAACTGGTGTTGAGGTAGAGTGGGTCTGAGATCTGTCCTGGATACTGTTTCCTGGTGGAAACAAAAAAGCCATAATCGTGTGGCAGACATTTGGAAATGAATTAAATTATTTGGTCAGGAATTAAATTATTGAAAACTGAGCTAAAATCCAAAAATGTTATGTGGGCATAGGTGTGAGAGCTATCCAGATCCTGCAGGATGGGAGAGGATCTTGAAGGGCATCAGTCATGGTTTTGAATGCAGAATTGGTGCAGAATGGTTCAAAATTAGTCTTTAAAAACACGGGGTAATTACAAATACCAAAGTAACTGGTCTGTAATCATTTAAGCAGAAGAATTATATTGATATGTCTTTTTCACAGTCTGATTGAAAAAACCTGTTAGTTCCACTGCAGTGTCTGGAATGGTTTCATTTAACCATATTTTATGTAGCAGTAAGTTGATGTAGTTAAAATGTCTTTTACCATTTTGAAAAGTCCATTTTATTGTTGAGAGAACATATATTGGAGAGGAGCAGATTGGGCAGTGCTGGGGAAAAGCCATACATTTAAAGTCATGTGAGCAAGTTGTCTATTCTGCTTTGCGCTCACTTTTTCTCTTTGTTCTTGTGGGTGGATGAGTGAAGCAGTGTACTCACAGATCCCACTTGTAGAAGTTCTCAGAAATGCATGATAAATCTGGCAAAATTTTATTCTGTATTAAACCCCTAATATATAGGAGATCATACATATCAAATGTAATTCTAACTGTTTCACTGTGAGTGGTAACAGTGACAACAAACAAACAAACGAACAATTAAAATAGTGTTAATACCTCTTGGGGCACCATTGTGATGGAATTTCATCTAGCATACTAGAACACTGTGAGCCAGCTAGCCTTTGGTTTCACTGAAATTTTCAACCCCTCTGTTGCTCTATGTAAAGTACCAATATGTTTCCATCCATCCATCCATATATCCATCCATCAATTATCTCTAAAGCTAATCCAATAAGGGTTGACGGGAATCCCAGCTGACTTCAGGCAAGAGTTAGGGTACACCCTGGGAAGGTCGCCAATCAATTACACACACAGAAAAACAGAGAAAAACAGATATTCACACTAGCAATCACTCCCATGGGCAATTTACAGTATCCAGTTGGCCTAATATCCATGTCTTTGGGCTGTGGGAAGAAAACAGTGTCCTGATAAATCCCACGCAGGTTTGAATGCAGAACCTTTTTGATATGTGTAATTAAGTATCCTAAGCATTGGTATGGAAATTTACTCAATACTCTGTGACAATTTTACCCAATGGCAGCATATATGGGAAGAACAGGTTGGGGCCCATCAAAGAACCCTGTGGTACACCATAATAGACAGTATTTCTTTTTGACATATGGTCCCCTATAAGCGCTGCCTTCTATTTAAATATGTTGTGAACCAATTTAAAACAGGTGCTGTTAACCAATCCATTCCTTAGCATGTTTTAAAAATATATTATGAACAACTGTATTGAATGCAACACTAAGTCAAGAAGTACAAGAACTGAAACATAGTTCAGATCAGTAGCACCTTGTCTAAAAGCAGATTGGAACTTTTCATAAATATTATTGCCAGAATGAATGTCATTGATTTGTTTAAAAACATTTTTTCTAAAATTTTACTCATGAAATTGTAAATATGCTTAAATTTACTAAATGCAGATGTGTCTAAGTTGTGTCTTTTAAGTTGAGGCTGAACAACTGCTATTTTAAATGTTTCTGGAAAAATGCCCATTTCTAATGAGCCATTAGTAATCTAATACTGTTGAAATTATACTGTCAATAATTTCTTTAAAGAAAGGTGTAGGCATGGGATCAAGGATGCATGCAGAAATTCTGAGGCAAGAAACTATTTTGCAAAGGTCAGCTTCAATAATTTTACTTAAAGAATTGATTATCTTTTGTGGATGGGCGGGTGTGTCTACTATGAATGAATGGGAAACAAACGGGTTTGGTAACAAAAGTGAGCATCCAAAATGTGACATACCAGAAGCAACACTGGTCAGGGAGTTGTAGACATACTCAACCAATGTAAGTTGTGAGCTCAAGGAAGCTGGATTATTGGCAGTGACACAGCAGAGTGTGGCTCTTTCTGTCTAGACATTAGTCTGCAGATGAAAGCCAGATGAGAGACTTGACAGAAAGCTCTCCATACTTGTAAGGTGAACTATGAGCCATGATGTTAGTTGATGTCAGAGGGGATATTACAAAAACAGAAGACATGCTGGGCAAAGAGGCTGGCAGTCTCATGGGCTGTGTGGAGCTTGGGAAAGGCCACAAAGTGTATAGATTTAAAGAAGTGATCCACTATTATGGATATAACAGTGTTACCTATTGAAGGGAGGAGCCAATGATGAAATTGAGTGCTATATGAAACTAAAGACAGCCAGGGACAAGCAAGGAATATAGCAGCCCCTATGCCTGAGAACTGATCCTTCACCTAGTAGAATTCTATTAACAAAAGGCTTGGCTAAACAAATATGTTTTTAGCCAAGACTTAAGCATAGAGACTGTGTCTGAGTCCCTTTTTAAGTAAAAGATCTGACCCTGGCTGTAACCTTCACTATTTGAGGTACCAACAAATAGCCTACACCTTTTGATCTAAGTAGGCATGGGGAGGTCATAACAGACCAGAAGTTTGCTCAGGTACTGAGGTGTGAGACCATTCAGTGCTATATAGGCCAACAGTAGTATTTTGCAGTAGACACTTTCAAATCTGTCACATGTGCTCAGTGTGAACCTGCTCTAATCTGTGAAGAGAACAGGGTGCCCATGGCAGACCTGCCAATTCTGGTGTCCTCTGCAAATGCCAGTTGATCTGCACAGTGCTGGGCTGTGAGCACAGGTCCCTCCAGAGGACATCGGGCCCACATGACATCCTCATGGAGTCTCTCTGGGCTCTGGTAGATGCTCCTCCCATGCTCCTTCTCTTTGCACAAAGGAGCACATACTGGTCCTGCTGCTGGGTTGTTGCTATTCTACATCCCTGTCCAGCTCTCCCCATGTAATGGCCCATCTCGTGGTATCTCCTCCATGCTCGTGAGACTGTGCTGGGAGACACAGCAAACCTTCTTGAAAAGGCCCATATGGATGTACCATCCTGGAGGAGCTGGAGTACCTGTACAACTTCAATGGGCGGCGGGCACTTCCTCATGCTACCAGCAGTAACAGGGAAACTAGCAAAATGCAAAACTCACAAAGAATCAGTCAGGAAGGTTAAGGAGAGAGAAATTGTCTGTGGCCACTATCTGCAAAACCATTCCCCTTTTAAGGGTTGTCTTCTTGTTGCCTCTCCAGTGCACTTCTTGTGAATTTCATTTGCACCAAAGCAGGTGAAGTAGATTCACAATCACTTATGCTTCCTTAATTGGACAGATTGATATCCCTGAAGTTTAACTGATTTGGTGTTAGACTGTGATAATTAAGTGTTCCCTTGATTATTTGAGCAGTATATATTTAATTTAATTAATGATCAGTTTCTGGAGGGCTTCTTATTTGTACAGCAAGTATCATTATATCTTTTGGAATATTTATCCCATTGAAATATTAAATAAAAATAATAAATATTTCATATAGTCTACATGTCTCATACATTCCCAATACATTCCTCATACATTCCCAATACATGTACTCAATTACATTCAAATGCAATTCTGAAGCAGAATGGCAACTTATTAATTTGCCATGTCTATGCACAAGTTTACTGTGATAAAAAATATATATTTCACTTGGAAACCTCCAACCCATGGCATTTCACATTCTTCCAACATCTCTTCTATAGTTTCATAATTTGGATAGAAACTTGAGGGAAGAATTCTCTCTTCAGTATGAAAAAGAGGAATCAGAGATAGCTCTAATTCTAATTTTGCATGACACCTTTTCTGGTCTTAAAACTAAAATAATTGCTCCAAGTACATTTAACATGTGTTCATTGTATAATTCTCCAAAGAAAATAAGAACAAAGAACAAAAACATTTTTCTCATTTTTTCTTTGCTTTGCAACCCATTGGCTTTCTTAATAAAAAGCATTACCAAATGTAAGTACACAATGCAGATAATTTCTAAACTCAAGCATATAATCCAACTAACTCCCAGAAAAGTATGAATGAAAATAATCATTACATATGTAACTGTTCCCCAAAGTACAGCAAAAAGTGCTGCACGCCAACATGGATGAAACAGAAGAGGAGGATTTACTCGACCTCTTCTCAAGAATGGGCTCATACTGTCTGTTCTCTAAAGATAGTTTATAGGCTACCATTTTGACAATGGAACATAAAGCTCTTTCCAAAGGCCAAAGTTCATAATTGACCGATTCTACTCCAGTATTCACAGTGTTGTGCCAATACTCATAACCAAATGCAACATAATTAAACCATTATGATCTAAGAGGCCAACTAACAGGGATGTGGCCCAGATGATAAAGCCTTCAAGTGAATTCCTAAATTCACAAGAGCAGTCAGTGCTTAACCACCTGCTATGGTATGTGAGAAGCACTGACCAAAGAAAACTGGAGATCTTCTTACATGTCTGCAAAGATGCACTGTGCTTTGCAAGACAAAATTGAAGTAACTTTTATCACAAAACGTGTGGAGCAGTTCTTGAATTACCATGTACCTACAACTCATACCCAGTTTCATGCAGAGATTGACAACATCTTGTCTGGGGATTGCATTACAATGGATATTGCATAGTGGATGTATGGGATCTTAAACATTTTCCTCTCCTATTAACATCTTACACATCCCTCTTCTCTTTGGTCATCAATTATAATACAGTGGTGAAACGTTTCTTAGAAACGGAGGAGGCCAGAACATATGAAATCACAAATCTTCACATATGGTATAAGCTTAAATTATACCAGAGTTGTTTGCAAAGACTTGGTTTGTATTCACAAACAAATCTGGTATAAATATATTTTACTATATATATGATATACCAATGCTGATATAATCATATTATACTATATAATAATATTATACTATATAATTATCATTATAATTTATGATCAAAAGAAAGGGGGGATGTGTATGATGTCAAAAGGAGAGGAAAATGTGCAAGATCCCAAACCACAATCCAAGTTTTTGCAAAAAACTATACAATTTAAGCTTATACCATAGTTGTTTAACACTTGGTTTGTGAATACGAAGTCATGTGTTCTGATCATGCATGATTATAGTTCATTGCCTGTTGTTCTGTTCCAGTGTCAAACCATATTATATTTAATGCTTTTTAAATGCTGTTTGGTCGGTGAACCTCTTATGTGTTGTTTGCTTAACGATTACCTGATTACCAAGCACTTTAAACATGCCAACGTGAGGCCTGTGAGTTTGAGGGTCCTGCGTAGTATCTTAGCTCTTCCTAGAACTGCACTTTTCTGGACAGAGACCTAAGTTGTTGCACCTGGAGTAACTTGGAGCAACTCTTCAAGTTTGGGAGTCACAGCCCCTAATGCTCCTATTACAATTGGGACCACTTTGGACTTCACCTTCGACATCTGTTGTTTCCAGTTGTTCCTTCAGGCCTTGGTATTTCTTGATCTTCTAATGTTGTTTCTTCCTTATGTTACTGTCAGCTGGGATTGCCACATCTATCAGTACTGCTGTTTTCTGAACCTTATCAACCACCACTATGTCTGGTTGGTTGGCCAGAAACTGCTTATCTGTCTGGAACTTGAAGTCCCACAGGATATTATCTCTGTTGTTCTCAACCACTTTCAGTTGTGTCTCCCATCAGGACTTGGGAATTTCTAGCCCGTACTTGGCACAGATGTTTCTGTCCACTATCCCCACTACTTAGTTATGCTTTTCAGTATATGCTGACCCAGCTTGCATCTTGCACCCAGCTATTATATGCTGGACAATCTCAGGGACATCTTTGCAGAGCCTGCACCTTGGGTCTAGTTTACTGTGGTAGACCCCTGCCTCTACAGATCTGGAGCCTAGGGCCTGTTCTTGTGCTGCCATGATCAGAGCTTCTGTGCTGTCCTTCAGACCTGCTTTTTATAACCACTGGTAGGATTTCCTGATTTCAGCCACTTCTTTTTTATGCCAGTGGTACATTACAGGGAGGGGCTTGGTCATATTGGATCTTATTCCTTCGGTTAAGCTGGCTTCTGTGCACCTGTCTGACCCTCTGGAGATATTTGGCTGTTGTTGATCTCCTTGTAACCTCATGCTAATTCCCTGATCAAATCAGATTTTTTGCCTTAGTATGACAGAGATCTGATCTTTTCAGGGCTGTGTGGACATGCAAATCTGATCTTTTCAAATCAGATTTAAGATACTTTCATATGTGGTACTAAATCCGATACGTATCTGAATTTTGGCCATGCGACCTGGACGCACAGATCGGAAATTCATGCTTCTTTTACCTGTACACATGCGCTGAACACTGATAATGTCATCATCAGCCAGCATGGTGTTCTTTCGATTTGTGCTATCTATTGAGATATTGTACTTAGCGGTTGCATGTTAGGTTTAAAGTTAAGGTTTTAGGGTTAATGTTAAGCTTTAAGTGTTTGGGTTGAGGTTAGAGTTTGGTTAAGGGCTGTGGCTAAAATCTAGTTTATTCGTCTTAATAATTATTATAATTTTTAGATTTTACTCCAGAAAGACAGGTGTGTGCATGAGACCGTACCTTTAAATGCAGAACAAGCTGTTGGTTGTAATGAAAACAGGTTGCTGATGAACACAGCTGAACATCTGCCCCTAACTTTGTAGAACTATGTACAGTCTGGCTGAGCTGTCTAGTACATGGACGAGTCAAACCTCACAAAATCTCTCAGGGAGGACAAAATGTAGCCCATCCATTCTGTCAGCGATGAGCTCACATCCATTAAACTTGAAAAGAGTGGCAATCCCATTTAATTTCTGGTGTCATCTTAAAGCAGTGTGACTTGAGAAAATGCTCTTTCAGTGGGAGCATTGGCTATGCAAAGAGTGAGCAATTTAATTGCACCAAATGCTAAATCCTGAAAGCAGTGGTTTACCGTGGCATCTTGAAAAGATTATACCTCCAGCCAGGAGAGAAACCTGCGAGGCCACATTTCTCCATTGAGTCTCAAATACATCTGCTGAGCCTAAAAAGAGCTCCTTAAGCAACACTTGGACATATGACCTGTTGGACACAAGAGAAGTGTGATACAGGAGCTCCAGCTTCAACAGCAACTCCAAGAATGCAGGCAAACGCATTTGGTACTACACCGATAGTTGTTTCAAGAGGTCTGTGCAGTGTGTTAAGACCACTTACTTTTTTCAGGTGACAGAGTACGTGTCTCCAACTTCTGACTGAATGTAGTCCCCAAGTCAGCATCATTAGGTGAAAGGTATATACTGGGGGATTTTAGATCTAATTCCCAGAATTGATGTTTGAGGTCCTAAAAAACAGCAAGGCTTTTATCTCCAACAGTAAAGGATGCAGAAAAGGCAGGTAAACGCTGATGGTGATAATCATTGGAAATGTTTACATTGTGGAAATATGAGATGAGTGCCTCTTCTTAATGGAGGATTCTGTCAATGCAATCTTCTGTCACTAACCAGTGGGTGAGAGACTTGGAGAAAGCAATTTCAAAGGACATTAGTATGTCCATTAAGTAATCCGCTGCATTAATTGAGGGGTAGGAAGCAACATATGTTGCTATCTGTAATTCATGGCACTTCTGGTTGTCACAAATGTCTTTGTTAGTTTTACTCACTGTCAAAGCCTTAACCTTGGAGAGGCACCACATCTTGTGTGTCTTGGTTTTGGTGTGGTCCTTCAAATCCTTCAGGTGGGCCCATATGTCCATGTTGCACACTTTGCAGTAAGCTTTGCTCTCATCTGCTTTAGCCAACATTATCCATGGCTTCAGGTCCAAATCACTTTCCTAATCCTTTCTGTACGATTTTTATATTGTCTCACTTTAGCATCAATGCTGCAATCTGTCGGTACACTTGCTTTGCTAAAAAACACTCTTCTCACACTTTTTTTTAATCAAAGCAAGTGTTGCTAGAGTGAGCATGTCCCCAATCTCAAACCAGACCAATTTTTGTTCATCTACTGAAATAAATGTTGACCTACACAACCTGTGCTGAAATTCAGATCCATGAATGTGTTCATATACAACACTCTTTAAGGCTTTGAGAGAGATCACCTACTGTATATTATTTTATTTCTTTTTCCAAGCTTCAAACTGACAGAAACTATAGCAGTGTTTTGAATTTTATTAATAATACTGACTGCACAGCAATTTACCATAATGTCTCAATATTTAGGGTATTTGGGTTTACTAGGTTTGGGTTGACAGATATGTTTTTCCTGTAGTATAAAAGCAGGAATGATTTTGCCTTCTGTTTACCCTGCAATACTTTCTTGAACATGCATGTACATAGGTCAAATTTCTTGAACAAATGTACAGAGGCCACTGGGCATTATTTTATTCATTTATTATTAAGTGACATTCATTTCATTATTTAGTGACATTTATCCTTTTGAACTTTTGAACCTAATCAACAGAACCAGGTCTGCTTGCACTACTTTGCAACCAAACATAACAAATTGGAATTGGAGTGGAAAAAGGGCCACAGATTAAATTATCAAGAGACCAATTATGCCTATGTCTACTTAGAGTAGTCATTGTTGGCCAATTATCTATTCCTACTTATTGTAAACAATATCAAAGTTAGTATTAGGTACACACATCATTAAATTTGGGTCTGTTAGCATGTTTGTCCAAAGTGCATTTGCTTTGTTCATTTAATGATATGAAAACATGTCCATGGCTTACAGTGTGCTTGCAATGATTTATAGTGACCTGCTGTAAAGACATAAGAAAAATAGATTTATCTACATGCCAGGCCCAGTGCTCTTGGTTATTGGGTGATATTGATCTTATTCAGGTGGTTACTGTTATTATTTACATGCATAAAATTATATAATAATTTAGATTTAACAAAAGTAATAATTCATCTAAAATGTATAAAATTAATGGGCAAAATTTTACAAATTTTCAGCTGTTTGCGATAAACAAATCAAACATGAACAATTTAAATATCTCATACAAATATGTGGTTTCTCCACATTTAACACAATATGCCACTTTCAGTGACTACTGCCATTTTAAAATGATTCAACCTAATTTACATTTTAGGATGAATTTTACATGCAACTGTAATTGAGAGTGATATGACTAGTTTGTTCCATATCACTGTGTTGTAATATACACTGATCGGCAATAACATTAAAAACTACTGAGAGGTGAAGTGAATAACATTCATTATCTTATTACAATAGCACCTGTTGTGAGATAAGGGGTGGGATATATTAGGTGACAAGTGAACAGTCAGTTCTTGAAGTTGATGCATTGGAAGAAGGAAAAATGGGCAAGCGTAAAGATCTGAGCAACTTTGACAAGGGCCA
>JAQQZR010001429.1:0-11257 GCA_030068235.1 Notoglanidium macrostoma
TTGTGAAGCTGCTTTGAGACAATGTCTGTTGTTAAAAGCGCTATACAAATAAAATTGAATTGAATTGAATTGATGTTGCACTGTCTCCTGGATCACAGACTGTGCTGCTTTCAGTCTACAGTTTCTGCAGCATTACAGCTCAGTGCCTTCCTGAAACCAGGCATGTTTGGTTCAGGTTCTACAATCAGGTGGGTTTTGAATTGCTTTCTCACTGCAAACAATGCAATAGTTCACATTTAAGACAGTTCAAGTGGCTTTTATTGTCATTTCAACCATATACATGTGATACAGTACACAGTGAAACGAGACAACATTCCTCCAGGACCAAGGGGCTACATATAAGACAACACAGAAGTACAAATGTGCAACAGAAAACAACATAAAGTGCACGTCTGCAAACATCACAAGACAAGACAGTGCAGGGCTAATCCAAATCTAATGTGGAGGGCAGGAGGGTGAAGAGTGTGTGTGAGGGGTGTGTGGGGTCGTCCACAGTGCTGGTGGCTTTGCGGATGCAATGTGTGGAGCAGAGACCACAGTCTGATGCTCTCAAACCAACAATGGACTCTTCTCCCTGTTGAGGTCAGGGAAGCATCTTCACTCCCTCAAGGCCAACACAGAGAGAATGAGAAGGAGCTTCTTCCCTTCTTCCCCATGTATGATTGTGTATGTGACAAATAAAATTTGAATTTGAATTTTTGAAAATTAGAAAATTTGAAACACAATATACTTAGCAATAGCTGGTTTACAGATTAGACAGAATTACTAAACAAAATTTGGTAGGCCTATATGTAGAAAATCTGACATTAAAATATGTACTTATTATTCAACTCCTTGAGTCATTTTTATTCAATTACAACATTAAGCGAGTCTTCAAGGGGATTGACCTCATGCAGCTCCTCGGCAGCTCGCTAGCTGGTTTAAATAACGTTAGCTATGATAAACCATTAAAAATCCTCGTGATTATGGGATACCTTGAACCAAGCAAGGTTTGAATAATTCCTCTGCATTTAATCCATCTGAGCAGTGAACACACACAAGTGAGAAGTGCACACACACCCAGAGCAGTGGGCAGCTCTATGCTGCAGCGCCCGGGGAGCGGTTGGGGCCAGGTGCCTTGCTCAAGGGCACTTCAGCCGTGGATGCAGACGGAAGGGAAAGGGCTGTTCATTCACTCCCCCACCCACCCACTTTTCCTGTTGGTACAGGGAATCGACCTTTCAGTCCCAAACCCACTACTCTAACCTTTAGGCCACAACTGCCACGATAATGAACAAATAACACCTGTTAAACTTACCTCGATGTGTCTTTTACAATAATATAACAGGAGATGTGGGACGTCTGAATAGTGTACCAGCACACTAGAATGTTGACCACAATGGAATAGAATAACTCTCAAAGCCGACTGCACACACTGACGGACCTGAGCCTCCACAGGGGAAAGCTCATCTTTCCTGTGTAGTGGCCTGGTGTTGTCTGTCCTGTCCAGTCTGCAATCCCATGCACATGTAGGACCACACCGTCACCATCTCCCCCTGCATGGTCTTCAGCACTCTGGGGCTGATTCCATCAGCGCTCACAGCTTTCCTGTACAGAGATTTCCCAGAGCCCAAACCATGTCACTCACACATTCCAGGCCCCTTCTGATAGTACACCGGAGCACAATTACACATACCCTTTAATTAATTCTGACTTACTCACACACACACACACACACACACACACACACACACACACACACACACACACACACACACACACACACACACACAGTGAAATTTTGGTCCCAGCATTCCACTTAGTGACAATTCTGAACTTTTTGGTGCAGTGTGCTGATTCCGGTTATCAACTTCTTGACTGTCTCAACATGTAAACTCATATCTGAATGTTTAATATGTGGAACAAGTATTAAGAGAGTTTTTTCATCAGTAGAACTAGAACACGTTTTTTTGCATCATATGAGAATTTGCACTGACATTTCCCTGAATGCACACAACCTTAGCATATAAATAATAATGCTTTTTCATTTTCTAACTAACACGTTCATAACCCATTTATTATTAGATTTAGAATATGTGGAGCAGCATACATACATGTCCCTGTTAATGAGCTGTTACTATAGAAACAATAACATGCTCAAACAAGCACATTAACATAAACCTGTGACTCACTACTACACTAATGCCAGGAAATAACATCCAGCCTGGCCAAGTCCATGTCAGACCACCAGATAGCACCATCTCTCTATTTCTAACATCTTCATTCGTCATGCTCATTTCCTGTTTGTTTGATATAACAGACACATGAGGTCAATGTCAAAGATGCTTCCTTGGTAGGACAGGTCCCTTCCAATGCAGATCCTTCAGAGGCCAGGTGGGAAGCCAGGCGAGACTCCTCACCATCATTCAGAGAACATGTAAAGGAACAGTTTGGAGAGTGGGCAGGTCTGTGTCTTCTTCTGTGGAGTTTATAGGCAGCTTGCAATCTTAGTGCATTACTGCCATCTGCAGCTCACGCCTACGGACAGTTTAGAGTAGCCAGTTGGCCTAATCTGCATGTCTTTTGGCTGTGGGAAAAAACCTGAGCACCTGGAGGAAACCCACACAGGCACAGGAAGAAAATGCAAACTCCACCCAGAAAGAACCCAGTCAGCTGACAGGTTCAAAGCCAGAACCTTCTTGCTGTGAGCCAACAGCATGAACCACTGCACCACCTGCTGTTGTACCTGTGCTACTGTTTCTGATCTGGTCATTCATGTGTCTTATATGAAACACTCCTCTTGGATTAGGCACAAAAGAGCTGAAATTTATTAGATTTGTTATAAATCCTTATTTCTGTTTTATGATATAATTTTTCTTTAATATGTGTGAGTTACATTAGGAACATTGTTTACAACAGGTAGAAGTAACATGTTTTCACATCCACTGAAATATTTAGTTATTTTAACTGCTGTTTTACATGTTTTCAAATGCAAAAATCTGATCTTCAGTTTAGTGCTGTTTTTCTTAAAATTGTACATGTAAATAAACAACAATCTTTAATTGTAAAATATACAGACAGTGAATAACTGAACCATGTTGCATTAAACAGTACTACCATATTTCTTTACAATAAAGTTCTGCCGTTTTACCATAAATATAATCGAGTATTTTTTTACAGTGTACTTATTAATAAATCTGCTATAAGAAAACTTACCTTCCTCCTGGAGAACTACCCAATATACCTCAATCTGGTCCAACACCTCAGTGTATAAAAGCTAAATATCTATGAGTTATTTAGGTCTCAGTCACAGAGCAGAGGGTTGGTGTTGGGTTTTTATTTAGCAAGTCAACGTCTAATGAGAGATATGGACAATAATATCTTACCAAAGTACACAACTGTAATGTAGCAACGAGTAACAAACGCTCCATTAACTACAGAAGAGCATCACACTAATCCTTCAGTTATTAGTCATTCCCATTCCCATGTGCTTCTAAAGAACGTGTCCAGTATAAAAGTCAAACGGTATTAAATTAATCCATCCATCCATTATCTATAGCGCTTTATCCGTCTGGGTCGCAGGGAAGCTGGAGCCAATCCCAGTATCTTCGAGCGAGAGGCGGGGTACACCCTGGGCAGGTCGCCAGTCCACGACAGGGGGTATTAAATTAATGTCTAATGAAAATATTCACCATTCATCCAGTTACCTGAGCAGTGAGATGTGAGGCAGAAGTTTTTTTTTTTACCCCAGCTTATAGGAGGAATACAGTCTTTACTGGTTCTTTGCACAATCCCTATTTGTTTAAGGAATTGCACTTGGGAAGAGATTATGAATATATATCTAAAGTTGGTGAACATACAGCTGCTTCTGCTGCAGAATAAATGTGTTCTGATTGACAGGAACTGCAGATCACCTTAAACCAGGTCATCATGCGCTCACCTGTAATACTGGGGGTAAAAAAATCATGAAAATGATCTTTATAAAGAAACGCAAATTGCGACCTAATGCAAAGGAGACTTAATTTCAATTTGCATTTTTTTACCCATTTTTACATACACAGAACATTTTGTTAAGAATAGCTATTGAGGTATCAGCTGAGACGTCTTTCCAGCTTTTCTGCAGATTCATACGAGACCTACATGTGGTGGAGACTGGGCAATGCAGGACATCACTAATATCTTTAAAAGATTATTTTGAATTAGTCCTGAGTTGAAGTTTGAATTACTGCTCAGTAAATCCAAACATCTAAAGTGCTGTCAAAGCCATGATGGATTATAATTATAATAAACTTATCTTAATTTGTTGAGATACCTGCTGAACCATAAACTTTCCAACATGTCACAATGAGACCAACAACAACTTCTCAAATATCTATCTTCTGAAGTCACGTCAGGAAAGCAGAAGCAGTTCTGCACAGCGTTTCGGGACGTCACCTCCGGTCTGCGTTTCTTGGTTAAGCATACCTGTCCTTAGACTGCGTGACTTGTTTTGCATAAAAACCTCAGTTTAGAAAGATTCAGTGTCTCGCTTTGACCTAAACCCATGTTATTATAATTCATGTTTAAGTGCAGTGGTCACCAACCCTGTTCCCTAAAAACCCTGGTTCAGCACTGTGAAAAAAAGGTGTTATTCAAAATGTACAAAAACATTTCAAGAGCTTTAAAATTTCTAAATGCTTCCTTAAATAAGAGGGAGAAAAAATAAAACTGCCCAGTTGTGCATGGGAAGTGGACTCTGCTTATCTCCCAAGCAAGTATAAATTCCCAAACCATGATTTGAAGAAACAAATGTTAATGTAGATGGAATTATTTCAGGAAAGCTAAAAGTGACCTCAAACAATATACAAAAGCAGGCATTTACATTTTTCTAAGCTTCTAAGAACACACATACATTTTGCTAGAGGTTTAAATTCATGCACATTCAATTTATGTTTAAATTTATGCATATAAAAGGTATTTATGCATTTTCTAAGCAAAGCATGACATGAATGACCATGTTCTTTTTCATATATATTTGCATCACATCAAAATTTGCATTGTATCCAGCATTCATGGCAATAGTGTTCATGATTCAGCCGACAGCTACTGAGCGACACATCCCAATTTAATTTGAGTTTAATTTTCCTCGTTCATTATCAGGTATTTTAATAGTTAAAAATGATCTCCTCCCTCATGATAAAGTCTATATATATATTCTTGTGTAATCTCATGTATATAATCTCATCCCAATTTCAGAGCTAAAGTGTGCTTGGAAGAGGAATTGGATAATTTTGTGCTTTCCCAAGAGAAATAGGCTTAACAGTACAGTTTAAACATGGAGGCTTTCTTTGGCAGTTGGAAACTAGTTGAGAGTGTGAATTTTGATGAATACATGGAAGCAATGGGTAACTTTCTAGATTTTAATTCAGTACCAGTTGTTTTCCATTGCACTGAATGTTTATTGTAATATTTTTCACTTTCACAGACATTGGACCTGCATTGAGGCGGTATGGAAACAATGTTAACCCAGTGGTCACATTTTCCCAAGACGGAGACGATATAGTCTTGGCGACCACCTTATGTGAGGCCACCAACAGAGGCGTCACGCTCTCATTCAAACTGGGAGAGGAATTTGATGAACATTCTTTAGACTTCCGATTCTGCAAAGCAAGTACACCTCCAATAAATTGAAAAGCAAAAAAGTTAGACAGCTTTAATTATTAAATGTGGGCTTCAGTTGTATTTTACAGCTCTTAACATGTAAACAAAACAAACTGTTGTAGACTGTTATTAACCTGGAAGGAGGAAAACTCATACAAGTGCAAAAGTGGGACGATAAAGAGACTGTAGCTGTCCGTGAGATCAACAATGATAAAATGGTTTTGGTGAGTTTCCAGTTCTAACTTGTGAATTGTCCTTTTTTATCTTGACAATTAAAACATAATTAATGAAATGTTTTTCTTATATATGACAGACAGTAACATTTCAGGATGTTGTGTGTGTACGCACCTATGAGAGGGTATAAAAGCTGCTCGACCTCCCAACTCGACCTGATATCTTAAAGCAAGTTTCAAGAAAAAGAAGAAAATTTAAATCCTGACATGTCGACTGAAAGACAGCTACACTAATACTGTACAATAACGATTTCAGCACTTGTCCATGAAATCATTATAAACCTGTAAAAACCCAAATAAAGATACAAAACAATCCATTTGCCTGCAATATGTCTGAGACTGTTTGACTTAACATAAGAAAATTTACAAGACCAAGTAAACACTAACACTAACATCACATAATACAATATAAAAACATGACATGAAATGAATGTATCTGGTCTATCCATGCTGATGTTGGATGGAAAACAGTATGCTAGCTTGCTAGCAACATGCCACTAAAATGCCTCTACAGAATGGGCTGCACTTTGCATACAGTTTATTAGCCAGAACGTCGCCTCACAGCTGCATTTCAGCATAATCTCTTTGTCAGTGTGCTTTACAAAGGTTTCATTCAAAACATATATACTCAAAGGCACTTCCTCATTATCCACCAACAGCAATGCAGTCAAGTCAAAGAGTACCTCCACCTGCAGGTGAACCCTCATATTACACCAATAAAGTACATACAGTACATAAATTAGATTATCACACAATAGATGTAAAAACACAGTTAGATGCCATGTCAAACCCAATCATATGAACAGGCAAAAGTAAGAGAAAAATCCTTTTTCATATCATTAGGTGTAACCATATGTAAGGTAAAAATGTACCAAGCCTCCCTCTTCACAGGTCGGTTTTCATGATCTCCCCTCTCAGAGACTGATTAAGCATCGCTAGCCCCATAATCATCAAACATCATAGTTTGTGGCATTAAAACATCTGGCAGCTGAGGACCTTTCATCATTTCTATTGATGGCATATTTATGTTCAATAGTTATAGTTTTGAGCTGACATTTTGTTTTTCCTACATAATAGAAATCACAAGAACAACAGATACACTATTCATGTAGATAAACATGTGATTCGGCCCGTCACCTTAAAACATGTTAGATCTAGATTGTGTAAAACTTTTGTCTGTGAGCATATTGTAACCGAGGACAGTTCAAGCATTTAAAATTACCCTCTGGTATTTTGAAAAGGGAGCACATTGAAGCAGGGGCTCGGTAGTGAGAACGTATAAGATAATCCCTCTAATGTGCAGCTCATCTGTAGCAGAAGAGCAGTGGATTTTGAAAAACATACCTTGGGTATTTGTAGTTCATTTTCTGCAGTTCATAAGATCAGAGTTGGATATCAATAGGCAATGCTCCACTAAAATATTACCAGAACCCATCAGAGAATCTCTGACATAGTTAAAATTTTATGTAAATTTGATAGACAGCAATCGTGTGTTGATATAATCCTTAAATGTACCAAGTTCTTCTTCCAAACCCCTCCATTAATGCAGAAAATGTCATTAATAGACCTATACAAAACTCTCAAATGCTGATGAAATGGATTATTCAAATAGACAAAATCCTGTTTGGATTTTCCCACAAATAGGTTGGCATAATTATGTGCCCTGGGTGAGACCATGCTGTTCCCTGAATTTGCAAATAAAATGGATTCTGGAACATGGAATAATTTTCATAAGAACTTCATGAGTCAATGAGCCCAAACAGTCAGTATGCAGGACTCGGGCCTTCTGTAAATTATACTGCGATGCTGTTAATCCTGCCTGCTGTGGAATACTTGTATACAGACTTGTCACATCCATTGTCCATCTTTTCTATCATTTAGTTTATCAGTAGTTTCTTTGAGAAACGAACGCTGATTGTACACAAACTCATTAATATGATGATACAGAAATTGGCACTTTGCTACATTGTTTGCCTTTTAGCCAGGAATAAACATCGCCATTGTGATAATCCTGTGCACCGCTCCGATACTGATCCATTTTCTTTCATGGTGTGTCAGTCTTATATGCTTTCAAATTCACTTCACACTTGTCCAAATGTTGTTTAAAAGAGAACTTTGTCTTGAGTAGTGCCTCAAGGTCTGCGAACCCTTTGACGTACCGTAGCCAGTTTTTAATTCTGATTATCAATGACGAGCAACATCAGGTTAAGGGAACACCTTTTCAACATATCAGTATATCAGACCACTTTTTGCAGAATTCAGGATCTTCCCATCTCAGTGTGGTTTCCTTCATTATATGTAATCCTCTAGGGATACGTCTGTTACCCTAGTACTGGGAGAGTACCCTTTCGTGGAACAGTGCTCTCATTTCTTCTTCCAGAGATTTTCCAGCAGGCTATATTATGTCACCCAGCAGTCATTGAGCGTTTCTGTTTAAACGGGAGGAAGCAGGATTTGCTCTGTATATTAAATGTGCTGGCTTTCAAATCAGTGAGACATTCGACATCTTCATATGACACAGATGGAGGAACTCTGTATAACACAAGGACAAGAGCAGGCTTCACTCCCAAACCTTTTAAACACTTTTGTTACATAGAAGAAAAACTAGGCACTTTTAAGGATCATGTCAACACTAGATTGCCATCTATCAAATTTAAATGATAAATTTAAATAAGAACTTTTAAAAATGTTGTAATAAAGATATGATTCCTTGATGTTTTGTTAAAAAAAGGCAAAATAACAGACTGAAATGCTTTCCTAGATGTCACTAAAATGTAACCTAACATACAGACACCTCTTAAGGGTGCACCACATATGCAATAATGATGAAGCAGGGGAACTATGTCAGAGATTGTAGAAGGTGGTGAGGATGGGTGGGGAGATGGGCTTTCCTCAGCCTTCGTAGGAAGTAGAGTTCTTGGCTATGGAGCTGGTGTTGAGGGTCCAGGAGAGGTTCCCCACCAGGTGAATACCAAGGAATTTGGTGCACTTGACTATCTCCACAGAGGATCCGTCGATGTTTGTTGGATGTTGGACTGATACATCTGCAACATAGTAATCCAATGAGCCACCTGGAACTCAGGTTCTTTGAACCATATCAACCAGAATTCACACAAATCCAAGACATAAACTCAGTATGTTTGTAGTTCATTGTAGTTCACTAACATAATATGTGTTCCTGAGAACAGCAGTTGTGGATTCACAGGTTGTGTTCTAGATTCAGTGGGGGTTAATCACAATGTAAAAGACTCACTCATGATGGTATTCATTAAGATATTTAAAGGTTGGATAATTTTGCTCAATAAATAAATGAACATCTACAACAATGTGTAATTTGTTTAAAAAGGTTTCCTTTATCTAGTTTTAGACCAAGGGATCGAACCCAGGACCTGCTTGCTGTGAGGCGACAGTGCTAACCACCACACCACTGCTCCTTTTCCTCAAGGTTCCCTTTTAAATTATAAGCAAATTTCTAAAATGTTTTTAAGGTAAACTTCAAATTAATCTAACTCTGATTATGGGAATCTGTTGAAGCAGCAAGTAAACTGTTATTTAGCAGCTGAAACATTTGCATTCTGTTAAGAAGAATGAAACACTGTTTTGTCAGACTGATAGCATATGTATCATCAGAAAAATTAACTGTTTCATCTACTTATTTACGTTTTTAAAATTATGTTTAATAAGTAAGGTGTGCAAAGGTTAATTGAATTTATTGTATTTTTCAAGAAGGTTACACAATGAACCCTGGAAAACATGAAAAACCCTGAGAAAAAAAAGGAAAAAACTTTCCTCCATGCTGTCTGAAGCCAAGATAAACAAAAACAAACATTGTGTGGTCAACATATGTTTTTCCCCTTTTACCTCTTAGAATGGAATTTTTATTTGCATTATGATTCACAGGTACCAATCAGAAATCCGAGAAAAAAGCTCCACCCCCAAAAAATGTATAAATTATCCAGGTGAGCTGTACAAACTACAGATGTGAGATTTGGTTAGAAACGTAACTGTGCTTTCCTGAGCAAAATACTCTTAATAATATCATTTGAAAATGGACGGTCGCTTTGGATAAGGGCGTCTGCCAAATGCTGTAAATGTAAATGTAAATGGATGTGGTCATTGCTTCAGACCCCGAAAGCAGCAATGCACTCCTCCACCTGCTAGACCTTCTCCTCAAAGTAATCATAGTGCCAGCAGCTGCCCTTGAGGAAGGGTCAATGTGATGACACATCAGCATTGTTTTGAAGCTGCCCAGACCAATGTTGAATGGTGAACCAATACTACAAGGCTAGTGACCCAACGAGTCAACAGGGTCTTTGACTCTTTGGTCTTTGGTCTTTGACTGGTCATCAACTAGGCCAGCAATGCAGGGTCACTCAGTACCATTCTGCACCTGTGACAGCATTGCACTAATTGCACCAGTTACAGCACTGTAGCAATTACTTTTTCACAGCCACTCCAGGTCAGTGTCAACACTCTTGCTGCTGACCACATGACCAAGGAATTGGACCTTGCAATGGAGGAGACACTTCTTGGGGTGGAGGCAGAGATACACCACTTCCAGGTGGCGGAGAGAGTCATTAAGGCCTCGTATATGCACTTACAGGTTGTCCAGATATACAATGTACTGCTCCTTTAGCAGCTTCACTGGCACATGCTCCATCAGCCATTCAAAGGTAGTTAGGGCATGGCATTACCTGAATGGCATGACCTGGATTTGCCACAACCACATCCCGAAGTGAACACTCTCTGGCCTCTTGAGCAAGTGGCACCTGCCAGTAACCAATGGGAAAGTCTTGTTAGCAGAAATATGTGAAGCTGATAATCCTGTCCAGTCCATCATCACTACAGGGATGCAGGTAAGAGTCCACCTTTACAACTGCCCTGAGGCACGATAGACAACATAGAACTGGCGACTGCCATCCTTCTTCCTAACCAGGCCCACTGAAACTGCCCACTGGCTTCTACATGGCTGAATGACACAATTAAAGATAAAATAAAATTCATTTGTATACAATATGTCTGAAACAATTTGACCTAACATAACTGTAAACTAACTGAAGAAAACGAGGAAGTCAAAATTCACAAAGTGTGATGGTAGGTGAATTTTATTCAGATTACCATTTAGAGCACTGAGTTTCCCACTGTTACTGAGTGTTTGTGATATCACATACTGTCCCTTCAGATTACAGGTATTTTATGTTTACTATCATAATCACTACTAAAAAATGCTTGGGCAAGAAGCAAAAAGTACAGCTTCTGAAATAATCTTTTATAAGAAAAAAATATTCTTTTGTCTTATACATTTAAATTCAATTCAATTTTATTTGAATAGCGCTTTTAACAACAGACATTGTCACAAAGCAGCTTCACAGAAGTATATAAATTCTGAATATAAACTTATGAAT
>JAQQZR010001430.1:0-11253 GCA_030068235.1 Notoglanidium macrostoma
TTTGAGACATACAGTAACTAGTAAATGGGAAATGATAAAAATACAGTATTTTTTATAACGGCCCTATTGAACAACTGTATTATGTCAACAACCGCTCAACTAAGTAAAGAGATACAACAGTCCATCATTACTTTAAGACATGAAGTGTCTTCTAAGTAATACAAATAAGGAAAAAAGACATTGAATTAGAAGGTGTCCAAAGTGTGTGTGTGTGTGTGTGTGTGTGTGTGTGTGTAAAATTCTGATCCATCATCTCAAACTGATCCTTTGATCTCAAACCCAAATGTGTTCAGTCTACTGTATAGCAAAAACAAAAGAATTGGCTTTGTTGCTCCAATAATTTTGACTTAATTTCGAGGAGACTTTGTCACCAAATGTTACTCACCTGTGTATTCATTCAGAATTGTGTTAGAACATATTTCGCACTGATATTATATATGTTTGAGGTAATGAAGGCCATACAATTAAGGAAGCTCAGCAAATGACACCCTTGACATTATAATGATGTGTTATTATAAATGTGTTCTTTAGTATTATGCAGACCTCCCCGAGGAAGAGAGACGGAAGAAACTGTCATCCTGCTCACGGCATCGTTTTCATTACATTCCTCCTTCTACTCCAGAGAACTTCTGGGATGTGGGCTTCCCTTCGACACAGACTTGCATAGAGAGAGGTACTGTATTTAACAGTTGTTTAGTTTTGTAGTTTCTACCCCAGAATATTTTTGGTTAGTCCATGCTAAATCAAATTATTGCCATGTTGCAGTAATAAAGGTTGCTATGAAAACTTTGAATACGTTGTAAATGAATATTTTTGGGCTAGTGATTTTGGCTTCTACAGTACCTATAAATAAAGATATCTTAACATCTCACTTAGGAATAAGAAGGAACCTTTAACCTTGACAAACAGTTTTAAACTTAATTATTGCTAACCCTTAATTATTGCTATAATAGTGAATTTGGGCCTTTTCAGGCATGTAGCAATTTTTTTATCACCATTGCTTGATTTATGAATTTTGTCTAAGCTCATATGCACTCCTCCTGAAGTACAAAAAAAGTGGGCAAGAAGAAGACCAAAACTTTAGTTTTTTCTCCACACTGAAGACATTTGGGTTTGAGATCAAAAGATTTTCAAATTTTCAGAGCTCATATGTACAGTTGAGTGCTTAGGCCCTTAATTAAGTGAAAATGGCCCCATAACAATAAATGTCCTTACAGTAAAAACTCTTTCAACACCCATGGTGGTTCATTTAAGCCAGACATATTCAATCTGTCCAACCATGAAGCCCACTTCCCAGTTTCTTTACAACTTTTGTTGAGAATTCAACACGTATATGCCAAATGTATAAACCTTGTAAATTCATTATATTTTAACAGGATACATCAAAGAGGACAACCAGGCAGATCCACGTTTGAGGAGGAGGAAACCTTACCTTGCCACATTCTCTCCAAAAGAAAAAGCATAGTAATGGCACCTTATATAACACTGTAGTACCACCTCGTCGGGGATATTAATAACCTCACCACATGATACTGCTCTTTAGCCAATAGAGAACACTATACGAGTCCGATTTCGATCTGGAATCTAATTACTTTTTACATACTTCTAATTTGAGTATAGTATATGATGCAGGTTGTAAATATGAACATTTTGTGACAAAATTGAGTAAATAAATAATAAAATGAACGTTTCCTTGGTTTTGTTACCTGCTTTGAGAATATTTGATTACCAAAACCTCCAACACCTAATTTGAGCCTAAAATCTCAAGCAACATTAATGCAAAAAAGACTAAATCGGTGTGCACGTAACTGAATAGTTTCATGGCAGCCATCTGACAATCTCACTTCTGTACTTGAAGAGTACTTTAGACCGAGTGTTTTGCCCAAATGTTGGCACACTGCTCTCAAGTTCTTGAGATTTCTAATGACCGTGAAGACCAAGGTGAACCTTCGGATAGTGCCAGTATTATATTTTTGGATCCTGATCTGGCTTCAGGGTCTCCAAGCTCAATGCTGACCTCAGCGTGCCCAGTTTGAATATTTTGCATCTGTCTCTTTGTCCTAACCTGAATCAAGGAGCAAGAGACACCTGTCCATATGTCAGTTACTTGGTAATTTAGGTAGACATCAATAACATAATGCATGAAGACTAAACCACAAAGGACTGATGTTCCTTTAAGTGTTCTAATTTGTTAACTTCATAAACCTTAACAGATTTTGGGTTACACAAGCACTACTAAGTATTATTAATCAACCTAATATATTTATTAAAAAGTTAGAGTAATTTTGTATCAATATGATTCTAGTGGAGAATTTTACATGTTCTCACCATGTCCATGTCTGGTTTCCTCCCACCTCCTAAAAATGTGCCACCAAGTGGATTGGCTGGGCTAAATTGGGCCAAGTTGTGAATGAGTGTGCAGATATGGTGACCTGTGATGGATTGGCATCTCATCCAACATTTATTCACGCCTCACCCTCCGTGTTCCCAGGACAGGTTTGTATCCACAATGAAACTAACTAGGATAAAACACAACAGAATGAATGACTACATCATGACTATATAGTTATATCTTATTTTCCTTTAGATGTACAACAGGCTCTCCTCAAACAAAAAATTGTACGAATGTTCATTTTATCAAGAAAAAGAGGCAACATGACAATTTGTTTCATTCAAATGTTTTGCCATTCTCAACAGTAATTTTTCACAGATCTGAATGACGGTCATGTTTGTATGTTTGGGAAGGGAAAGGCCACCAACTGCAAGTTAGTTTTTGCAGAATTTTATTTATTTATTTTTTTTTTAAAGGCCTATTTTGTGGAATGAGGAAGCAGCTTCATGATACACAAGCCTGTCATTTATTAAAAAAAAAACAAAAAAAAAAAAAACAAATCCACTACAAAGAAATGCAAACAGATTAGTAAAAAAAAAACAAGAACTTTACCTAAATTTTCTCTCGGAAAAAATTTAGGACAAAATTTCCACTTTATACTTTTATACAAAATACTTTTATTCACAGTCTAATCATATGGGGTGCGAACTTCACAATGCTTCAAGAATATTATGTATATGTCCAAAGGCTAATGATGATGGAATCCCACTGAATATATAAATGTAGTTATGGATGGTGTAAACAGAATAGAGCAGTATTGAAAGTATTGAATAATAGTGAAAGAAAGTATTGAAAAACTGGTTTTTAATTGAAAACAGAACAGTGAATATAAATAGTAAAAATATATATATATATATAATTTATTTTTTTTTTTATTTATTTTTTTTTTTTTTTTTTTTTTTTTTGATGCCAGCAACAGGTTTCAAAAAGGGGCAACAAAAAACTGGAAAAGTTATGTAATGCTAAAGAAGCCACCTGGTGGAATATTTCACAAATAATTAGGTTAATTAGCAACAGGTCAGGAACATGATTGGGTATAAAAAGAGCATCCCAGCGAGGCAGTCTCTGTGGAAGACTGTTTGGGAAAATCTTTAGATTTCACTAAAGCATTGCTTATTTAAGAGCGTTTTGATTAACTCCCTCGCACTTTCTGCCTTTATGAGAAGATAATGCCCCACCTATTGATTGTGTGAAAGAACAGACGGCGTTCTCCCGGCTGCAGGCAGCCACCAATCATCATCACGATGCATCATCTGCTCAGCGTAGTTGTAAAGAATTTTTATACGAGTTAATATATTCTTCCTGGCATCTCAACGTATGCGGTGTTAAGATTAGCGTTCATGATGAATAGGCTATAGGCTACTTCCTACACCAATCCTACACAAAAAAAGTTTTTATTTTAGGAGTTTGAGTGAAAGATTTTCTTTTGGTGAAATTTCCTTTCATTAAACCCCGTGTGACTAGGTGCAGACAACAGGTGGCCACGCAGCAGACAAGAACATACAAATGAGCCTATGCATAGTTAAACAGGTCCATAAACCCATTGCACTGCACATGACAACACGCCAAATACTTTAATGCAGCAAAACTATCTGTGAAATTACTGTTAAATGATAATGTTAGTTTTCAACAGCAGCTCCTAATAAACCAAACGCTTTACCTTGAGTTGGGTTTCTGTGCAAATTGTCACAGCTAGCCACCTTGAATGACCTTACATTACTAACTAGGAGCTGACTAGGCTGCATGACGTACATTGACCATGCTTGATGCCTGGCATTATTTTAATAATGAATAATTATTGCATATTGTTCCTCAAAACTTCAAGCATTAAATTCTTAGGTAAATAACTACAGTAGATTTATTTAAAATGTTTTATTACACTTATGTCCTATGGCCCTGCCCCAGAAAGTGTCACTGACAGGTCTTGGTAACATTATTGGATTATGCATTTATTTATAAACATTTACGTACATGTTGTCATACAGAACAATGCCCTTCAGTAAACAATTAAAAAAAAAATTTCAGATCCATTTTTTTAAATCAAGGAACAACGGTTGGTTGTTATACTTGCTTGGTATATACAGATATAATACAGATGCTTGGCAGACATAATTTTAAGCACTAGTGGTCTAGTCCAGGCTGGGAAGCCAACCCAGCCACAAGGGAGCGCCGGTCCCAGTTGAGTCAGGAAGGGCATCCGGCATAGAAACTTAGCCGAATCATGTGCTGTGGCACAAACAAACAAAATGAAGTTCAAAGTACCAAGAACAATACAATCAGCATGTAATGCAAGACTGAGCATGGCTGAGAACATACAGCGGATTATCAGGAAGTGCTGAAAGTAGCAAAAGCATTCAACAATGCCACGTAATTGTAAAATGCTAGCTAATAATATACTAGTTAGCTAGCTGGTTTAGTTACAGTTTGAACCTGAATCCGAAGCTTACTAATTTGAAAATAGTGAATTAGTTTAATTTAAAAAGTTTACATCATCCAGTTGTTAATACAAAGTATATACCTACCAAGATGATATTCTGGTTTTGAACCCATTTGTTAGTATATTTAAAGACCTCATATTGCCAATATGAGACCAAACCATCAGCAATTCCTATTACAGTAAAACATTTAATGTAATGTGATCCCAGATATGTAAATATGCAAACAATCATTTGGAAATACATTCTTTAATACTAAATACTCGGTGCTTCTCTGAATGATCATGAGTATCAGCTGTTTTATTGTATAATATTATAAAGAAAAGAAAGTATCATTATATGATTACATAACGCAATCTGCTTTTAGCTCTCCGGAACTCTGTTAGCCTGAATAGACAGCGCCTCACCAACATGGTTTGTAAGGATGCTGTAAGGAGGGGGGGGGGGGAAAAAAGGAATGAGGTAAGACAAAGGGCAAATGTATTAATTTGATAGTACACGGCTCTTCTAAACTCTTCACAATAATAATCACTCCTGAAGATACCTTGTAGAAAATAAAAACCACTATAAGAATGTATAACGCGGTCGCCTCACCAGCATAATGTCAGCGGTCCGAGTTCTGTGCTGAATATAAAAATGGACAAACCGGACGCCAGTATCTGTAATGAAGATAAGAATAACATTCAAGAATACATGACATGAAAGACATGAAATACTCGCCAGTTCAAGATCACTACAATGATGTTTTAAAACACCTACATTCACTTCAATTTGGAAAATACCACATGCAGTAATGTATGATTCATTTAAGTTTTGCCTAGTCAGACGTTTGCTCCAGACGTCATTGTAGAAACTCAGTGAAACAAATGTGAGTTCACCTACAATCTAATTATTCAATTATGGCAAATTATACTCCTTCACTGGGAAAAAAATGTAAAACAAACTGTTCCCAGCAGTTCATGGCCTATTATGGGCTGTGTTTACACCATCGTATCTCCACAGGGTTTACGCATTGTCGGACAAATGAATAAACCACATAGTAAAACTTCCCAATGTTAACGAGTCAAGAATATTGTTAACTACTAAACATAAAGGAAAGCAAGCAGTAACCAAAACTGCAACAGCTTTCCACCAAAATTCTGAATAAACACCTACTGTCCAGATACTGAGCATGAAAGGAATATTTAGTATTTCATAATCAATGCAAAATTACACTGGGAGCCAGTGTTGTCCTGGCTATTAATTACTTAAACTTGACCGTATATTCCATAGGTAAAAGTGCAGTAATCCATGCAAATTATATGATCTGAAGTTGAGGTTTCTATTTATTAGGCTTCTTATTCGTAAATGTGCACGCACGCAGCACGAGTGGAAAATTTCTCTCAAGCTTATCTAAATTTACAGAAATTTCATTAATAAAAATCTCTCTGGTGGAAATGCTCCTATGGAGGATTTGTACATAAATCTATTTGTATGCAGCTGGATGAATGAGGCCCATTGTCACATTACAGCTTTACATAAATCCTGATGGAGATTTGTACCCCTATGTGCAAGCCAGAGCCGTGACACAGGTGCAGCCTAAAGGTACCAGCATAGGCGGAAATCTATTAGTACCAGATTTGTTGGCACTATCTAGGCTACTGTTATAAATAGCTGCGATGCCTGCTCTTCAGTTAATTGGACAAATGTTATAGACATATATAGCTATAATGCCAGTTTCATTTAAAGCCGAATATTCATTTGGTCTAATATAATACTAGGTTCCTGTTTAATTACATTAAATCTGTAACCGTGGAACTACGCAGGCTCTGAAAATGTTGTCGACAGCATGCGAAACAGTCAGCACGTAGAAATGGGTGTAAATCTCCATTAAATTCCTTCGTTGAGTTGGCAGTACAACTCCACATCAGCTTGATATGACAATACAGCATTTCGTTTTCAAATGAGAAAAGACTGTGCACTGGGTTCGATTTGGTAGCTGCATACAGAAAGCCTGGGGTATAAGAACTACACGGATCACCAGGGGTTTAATGGATTTGAATTCTGTAGTACCAAACGCAGGCCGAATACAACTCAATGCAGACATATAAACCTCAATACTAATTAGGTAAATATTATTTTGATGCGAATTAGCAACTGCAGCCGACTACGTATCGTCAGTTCCAGGAAACGGACGGACATGAGGAGAGCTAATAATGTGAGGGTGAGATAAAAGGCCCGGGTGCAGTCCATCTGAGGCTCTATTTTTAATCATTTGTAATTCGTAATGTCTCAAACTGGACAAAGGATTAGGCACAAAAACTCTACTCATTTATAATGAGTGAATATGAAAGAAGAATAACTCTGACCTTGGCCAGGAAAAGCCAAACCGCACAGTGCACCAATGACAGTCCACTCTTCAACCTCACCGATGCTAGCACCAGAAAAAAGCCAAGTATAGCACTGTTGGTAAGAATGGGTACTTCATTAGCACATAAAGTTGCATTTAATAAGTCACTTAATACATCTCTGGGTTATAGTATTAGGATTTGTTTGTGTGTTTATGGTAATTTTCTTTCTATATAAATTAAAATGTGTATATATATATATATATATACACACACAACAGGGGCCCAAATTACTGGCCAATCTCTTATAAGAAATGATGGTTATTTCGGCATCTTAAATAACTTTATATCAAACATCATATGAATCTACAAAATGCATAGTTTATAGGGGTTATGTGGAAAGTTCCTACCTTGCAAAACATCCACTAAAGAACTTATAGGACCTACGGAAAGGAAAATCCAGGGCACCAAACAGATCACCTAAGAAAAGAGATTTGGATATTCACAACGTACACTCTCCTGGCATGATATGCCACGATACTATCATTTAAAGTCACCGAGAAAGAGATGGCGGGTTACCTGTTGGATGTGCTGCAGTGGCCAATAGCAAGATGCTTAAAAATAGAAAAAAAGGAAACTGTAAATAAACAAATAAGACGAATTGATTAAACTGTAAAAATATGTACGAGTGTTTATTTACCTGACCATGTAGTTGATTAACTGTTGTTCAAGGTCACTGTAAAATCCATACGAAACAAAACAAAAAATAGAAATCTTACAGACTAACCTACACTGAAGACACTTCCATTGCTTGATATTCACCTCCGGGAAAGCCAAATGTCTTTAGTGTGTACAGTCGATGTATAAAAGTCTACACAACCCGGTCAGAATGGCAGGTTGTGTAAAGTAAAAAAAAAAATTAAACTAAGATAAATCAAGGTTTTGTTTTTTTTTTTATCCTCAGTGTGAAATTACAACTTAAAAATTAAGTGAAAAACACTTAAACATTTAGGGAAAAAATAGAAATAAACCGTTTGTATCAGTATGCAGAAGCTTTTATAACTGAACCAATCACATATTCAAAAGTAATCATCATACAGCTGTCATCAATGAAATTATTCTGACTAACCCCAAATAATGTAGGATTTTCTTTACATCTTCTTGGCTTCATCTGACCGCTAAAGCCAGGGGAGAGAATGGGAGGATCTTGCTAAGTCAAGATATGCCACAACTCTCACCCAAAAAGTGGTGTAATGAAATCAAAGGCGCTTTAACAAAATCTTAGTTTAGGGGTGTGAACACTTATGCAACTATGCTATTGCAAGTCTTTTATTCCCCTAAAATTTTTCCGATCGTCTTTGCCTTGATTTGTATACTTTGCAATTTCACATAAAAGGTGGGGAAAGTTCTGACATGGCTTACAGTCATGTTTCTGCTCCACAGAAAGCTGCCATTTTAACAGGGGTGTGTAGACTTTTTATATTCACTCTTTCAACTCTTTCAAGAACCATTCCAATACTGTATAAATATAAATATCCATATTTGTACTCCTGTATGTATTATTTAGAAACGGAAAGTAAAGACACTACAGCACCTGTTCACTGTAAATAACACAAATATCACAATATACTATTCAGTAAAGCACTTAAACACTGAAAGAGCATAAATAAATCTGGTCAAAATAGCGACCTCAGGTGGGTAGACTTTGAATTCCTTTGGAACACTTTGTATGACCCTGAAATAGAACAGAAATATGATTACATTGATTGTGATGCATTGTATTTATTATTATCATTATTTTTTTTAAATATAACATTTAGTTCCAGTCCACTCAGCTGATCGGGTAAGCAGTGCTCAAAGAGTGCCGATTCGACCCATCCAACTTATCCGGGCATGGGACCGGCACAACGATCTTTCTAACGGACCTACTTTCGCACCTACGGAACCATTGGACTGTGGGAGGAAACCAGGGGAAGCGTGCACGGTGAGAAACTCCGCACAGAAAGACACCCGGCCAACCCGGGGATCAAACCTGGGACCTTCTTGGTGCAGTGCTAACCACTGCACCACCATGCCACCCACCACTCCATTTGTCTGTGATAAGATTTGAATTCTAGCAATAGTTTGTTACATTAAAAGCATTACTACATTTAATACAGGCTGTCAGGCACTCTGTGTATTGCATGGCAACATCACTGTATCCAGCCATAACTTCTTTGGAAGAAGTTGTGTGTGAGTGGCATAACCAGAAAGCGTTCATACCATCATGGTGGTTGCAAGTTGGAATCGCAATGACGGTGTGAACCCAGCAGAGAAAGATTGGCCATGCTTTCTCTCCCTTAGAAATCAGCAATACTAGACACTAATGGGCATCTATGAGCTCATGCATGCACAAGAGGGTGGATAGTGCTTTCCTCGGAGTGTGTAACTCCACCCCCTGAAGCAGGTGGTTCGGTTGGGTGGTAACATGTCTTCGAGGACGTATGATATGGCAGTTGGCTGTTATGAGGGGGGAGAGAACTGGCCATAACTAAATTTGGGAGAAAGTTAAGGAAAAATCCAAATAAATAAACAGTAATCTATCATGTGTTGACTTATGAACATACAGCACTTCCCTGTGTACACAATGACTATAAAACAACCTGAGGCTACTTAGCTTGATCAGAAAATGTCACCGGATATATGGAGGATAATAAACCATCATTAACAACTAACATTATAGATGTAATAACTACCAAAACTAAAAACTGAAATAAACAGACTCACCAACACAGCAAAAGTGGATGACCGCCCAGACATAACCATTTAGCCCAAACTGAAATGGAATGGGGTCGTTACGCAAACAGAGGACCACCAAAGATTCTTTCACCATTATGCAGGATTCATCAAGAATGAATAAAGTTCAGCATTCGTGGCATAATCTGTCATTTGTACCTGCTCTATGATTATTTTGGCTACCAAGAAGGCTTAATTTATACGAGTAATATCCAGTACAAATAGTATAAATGCTTTAAATAAATAGTAACAACTAAACATATGCTGTATGTTAACTATGTTAAACAACATAGAACAGAACACATTTTCTAACAAACCTCCCAGTTCAAGTGAGTTAAAGTATCGGAACATGACGGTCGTTCTTGTGACGACATGAAAACATGACAAGCGACTTGTTACTCAGGTGTGTCGTACAAGAGGGTTTAGTCATTAAGTAGCCCTGGATATTTACATTTACATTTATGTCATTTGGCAGACGCCCTTATCCAGAGCGACTTACATACATCTTATTTTTATACAAGTGAGCAGTGAAGGTTAAGGGCCTTGCTCAAGGGCCCAGCCGTGGCAGCTTAGCGGTGCTGGTTTGATTTGAACTCACGACCTTCCGATCACTAGTCCAATGGCTTAACCACTGAGCTACCACAGACCCCCCATAGCCAGGTTAATCTTTTCGTAGAAAATTTAGAGATAAGCATTTGTTGACCTTTTATTTCATGACAACACTATAAAAGTCTCAATAAAATTTATTTGATAAACTCGAATCCAAATCTCTGTTCATTATGCCCTGATGAATAAAGAGGAGATGAAATAGCTGGCTCTGTGCATAGCAGACCTAGCAGCTTCAAGTTCATGGACGCCTGTGCCTTGCTGGTTCCTGGGTTGTTCCTGACCATCCCAATAAAGTTCCTCTCAGCTGAGGTTATCAGTTTGGGTCTTCATCCAGACCTTGGCAAAGTTACTACACCTCCTATTCACTTGTACTTGTCAATTATATCGTGCACAGAGAAGCTACTAGCTGTAGTCAATCATAATCATTAACAGGAGGTTAAGAGGCTTTGGCAAGTTAAAAGACATTTTGAAACTTTCAGCACTACTGATTTAATAATCTAAGTGGGCGTATGTATATTTTTGAGCCTGTAAAAAATAAATAATAAATAAAAAACAGTTCAAAAGTAATGCTTGGAACTCTAAAATGTTATTGAAATGTTGTTGTACTTAATAATGCAGAATTCCTGAAATATATATCTAACAAAATTTGTCCTAAAGGGTGCCCGAGATCATTTTTGTGTATTTTGTTGTGTATAAGAGCATGTACATTTTATAT
>JAQQZR010001431.1:0-11251 GCA_030068235.1 Notoglanidium macrostoma
AGTGTCTGTTGTAAATTAATTAGTACTTACATGTAATTTCACTTTTAGGAAACATAGTTCTCTTTTTTACTTAAACTTTAATAATAATAATAATAATAATAATAATAATTTCATGTCTAGAAGATGTTGGGACAGGAGAAAAGGATTTTCAAAATCCTGAAGGTGAAGGAGATAGGGATGGAGAAGATGTTGGAGAAGATGTTGGAGAAGATGGTGGAGAAGGTGGAGACGGTGATGGAGAAGGAGGTGCAGAAGTTGGTGGAGAAGATGGACAAGGAGGTGGAGAAGGTGATAAAGATGGTGGTGGTGAAGATGGAGAAGGAGACAGAGAAGGATGTGGAGAAGATGCAGGAGGTGGAGAACATGGTGGAGGTGGTGCTGGAGAAGATGGAGAAGATGGTGGATAAGATGGTGGAGATCATGGAGAAGGAGATGAAGAAGGTGGTGGAGAAGATGGAGAAGGAGGTGGAGAAGGTGGTGGAGGAGATGGTGGAGAAGGTGGTGGAGGACGTGGAGGACGTGGGGAAGGTGTTGGAGAAGGAGGTGGCGAAGGTGGTGGAGAAGATGGAGAAGGAGATGGAGAATGTGTTGGAGAAGGTGGTGGCGAAGATGGAGAAGGAGATGGAGAATGTGTTGGAGAAGGTGGTGGCGAAGATGGAGAAGGAGGTGGAGAAGATGGAGAAGGAGATGGAGAATGTGTTGGAGAAGGTGGTGGCGAAGATGGAGAAGGAGGTGGAGAAGATGGAGAAGGAGATGGAGAATGTGTTGGAGAAGGTGGTGGCGAAGATGGAGAAGGAGGTGGAGAAGATTGTGGAGAATGTGTAAAAACAATATAACCATGCATAATACAAATTGTAAAACAGTGCAGTGTGAACATTTCAGTGTGCCACATGTAATACAAATACATTCAAGTGAAAATATCTTAACTACTTCAGTGCAATTACATATAAAGTGTGCATACATTCCAGTGCATACCTTCATATTAATATATATATTTATATAATATTTATATATTTATAATATATATATATATATATATATATATATATATATGCACTTGTCAATGTGATTCAGAAAAACATATCTGATTACATATTTGGTAAATTTCAGTAAATTTCAACCATATATTCCCCCCTTTCTGACTTACAAGTCAGACAAACCAAAAGCCATCAGTGGATAATTATTGATTATTCAGTGATTATTCATTCGATCAGTGTGTGATTACAAAAGCGTACCAGCATTAATGTGTACAAAAACATATAAAAGAAAAACTCAAGTCTTTCTGGCTCTTACGCCAGACTATCTTCTTATCAAACAAGCCAATTCTGGGGAAAATTCCCACTCTACCTGCCTTCTAGGCACGATAGTGCACTCAGCACCTGGATGCAGCAGGTCTTGACCCTCACAATATACTCTAACCTGCTGATAAAATATCATGCAGTATACAAAATCAACTGTAAAAACAACACTGTCAATTGGCTATAATTACATGAAATTATTTGTGAATACATTGTCATATAACTACATAATTCAAAACAAAACATTGATTACATGTAAAACAAGTGACACCTCGGTGTTACATCTCCAGAGTTGTCTCCCTGCACGCTCAGTGCTGGGCACTCAATTTATCATCAGGACTAGGCTCACTAGGATCGTCCAGCGCAGTTCCCTCTCCTGTCGCTGCCACCTCTGCTTGAACTGTTTCATCTTGAGGTTCCTCTCGTCCTGGCATTCGCTCTCCTGAAGTTTCTCCTCTTTCTCCTGATTATCTGGAAACACTTTCCACTTTCTCCTGAACACATTGAGGTACACCTTGTCTCCTGGAACAATTGGGTTCACTGGCTCCTCCTCAGGTTCAGGTGCTCTTCTCTTTTCCTGTGAATAGATGGCTTTATGCATAGAAGTTAGTTGTCTCATATAAGCTCTCAACTCCAATTGCAATTGCTCCATTGAGGGTCCTTTATAAGGTCCTCTTAAATGCAGCACAGGCATGGGTCGACCCGTAAGCATTTCGTGCGGGGTTAAGTGCGTATTTCTGTTACCTTGCATGCGATAAGACATCAGCGCCAAAGGTAATGCATCCACCCAATTTAGCTTAGTTGTTGCACAGATCTTATTCAATTTCGCTTTTAAAGTTCCATTCACTCTTTCCACCATTCCCTGGGACTGAGGATGAAACACACAGCCTAATCTCTGTTTAATTCTCAACAGATGCAACACTTCTTTCACTGTCTTTTGAATGAAAGCCGATCCATTGTCTGAGCTTATTTCTGATGGAATACCAAATCTTCGAATTACTTCTCTGGTCAAGAATTTAATCACTGTGCCAGCACCTTGATCTTTTGAAGGCATTGCTTAAACTCATCTGCTAAACCGATCGATTACTACTAACATGTACCTTTTTCCTTGTACGCTCTTGATCATGTCCACATAATCAATCACCAAATATTTAAAGGGTCCTTCAGGTACCAGCACATGTCCCAATGAAGTTGTAATTCCCTTCCTTACATTATTCCGAGCACAAACTTCACATTTACTTAGCGCTTCATCGACCATTGTCTGCAAATATGGATACCAATATCCCTGTTCTCTGATCTTTCTCACAACTTCACCTCTAGCACAATGATCCAATCCATGTGCATCAGTAATCAATATACCAATTAAAGACAATGGGGCAATAATCAATCCTTCATGTGAACGCCAAAGTCCATTTCAACAACCTTGTTCTCTCCAAATTTGCAGGCTTCATTTAGGGCCTTTCACTCAGCCAGCTAGGCTGAGCAAGGCTGTGGACACATTTCAGCCTTTACTGTGATAAAGGATCGATCATGCCCTCTTTGAACTACAGCATAACCTGCATGATTTCCAAGATGGTCTCTGAAACATGAGCCATCCACAAAATAAGTTACAGCTTTATCTTTTACTGGGCTAGATTACAAGTGTGGCCTTAGCCTTGAAAACGTCAACGACTCTGCTACACGCTCATGAGGCTTTCCCTCATATTGGCATGGGACCAACTCTGCTGGGTTAACACTAGTGCATCTCTTTAATGTAATGTCTGGGTAAGTGAGTAACGCCGAATACTGAAGACTACGGGCCCGAGTCAAAACAAATCTACTGTCCTAAAGCATTTCAATGATCTTGTGGTGAGAATAAATAATCACTGAATAGCCCATAGTTAACACTGATGCTTTCTCATAAGCATAATGGATCGCTGCTAAACCCTGATAACATGGAGGCCAGCCCTGTGCCACGCTAGTGCTGTAATAAGCAATTGGCTGTTTTCGACGGCCTTGGCAAGTTTCCTGCATCAAGACTGCAGACGCATGTTTATTACTTCTGTTTGCTACATAGAGGGGGATGGCTTCGGATAATCAGGCAAAGCTAATAATGGAGCTGTTTGCATTTCTTGTTTTAGTGTTTGAAATGCCACTTGGGCATCTAACGTCCATTTCAATGGGGCACTCATTGTCTTAACTCCTCCTTCTGCTAATTTTTTCTGTACTTTCATTGAGTCCTCATGGCACTGTTCTATTGTTGGAGAACAAATCGAAACGTCATCGACATATTGCAACACCAAGCTTTCCATGCCCAATCCTTCTAACTCTTGCTTCAACACCTGATTGAATATATGAGGTGAATGTTTAAAACCTTGAGTCATTCTGTTGTAAGTGTATCGTTTACCATGATAAGTAAAGGCAAAAAGATATCTGGATTCTTCTGCTAGTGGCACACTGAAAAAGGCTGAACAAAGATCAATCACTGTAAAATATTTAGCATCAGGTGGCACGTTTGCTAAAAGTGTATGCGGATTTGGCACTTCTGCAGCCCAATCCTTCACTAACTCATTCACAGCACGCAAATCACGTACAAGTCTCCATTTAGACTTATCTGCTTTTTGTACTGGCAAAATGGGGGTGTTACATGGGCTATGCGTTTCCACCAAGACTCCTGCACTTATTAACCCCATTATTATCTTTTGAATTACTTCGACTGCCTCTTGTTTAAGTGGATATTGATTTCTTCTGGGTAAGATTACTCCAGGCTTTAATTCTACAGTGACTGGGCTTACTGCTTTCACTAAGCCTACATCTGTGTCATGCCTCGACCACAGCTCTTCTGGAACATATACAAGCATCTGCTGTTTTAATGAGCATTCTGTTAACTCTTTTGGATCTTCTTCACTCAATATTATCTCCTGTGGCACTCCAAGCATAACTGTAGCACATATAATTTTTATCATGGACTCATCAGAAGCTTGCAAGATTAATGGATTGTCCAAGGTCTTTGGACTCAAAACCTCTATTCACTAGCAATGTTACATGTGGCTTTGCATCTGACACACTGTACCATTCTTCAATGAAACTGTTGTTTTCCATCTGCAACTCTGCTCCTTCCTTTCCCATGATTATGTACTGAGAGATCATTTCAACCTGTTTTCCTTCTGTGGCTGCCTGCCAATGTTCCTCAAACTCAGCGTCTCTGTTCTCATCAAACTTTAATGTAACATGGTAATCTGACCTAAGCCTTCTAGCTTCTGTAAATTGTGCTTCAATAAATCTTCCCCATTTGTCCAGTGTTTTCTTTACTGCTTCCCTAATTTCTCCTAGCCAATAAACATTAGCTCCCTCGGCTACAATAACCATCTGAGGATTTATCCCCAGTTCATCTATATATACACCTTCTGGAGTGCACCAAATTTGAAGTCCCATTTTACACAAAGCATCTCTTCCTAGCCAATTTAGTGGGATATGTTCTGATAGTAGAATTGGAATTTTCACTGTTTTATTTTTTGCTGTTAGGCATACTGGAACTGCCATAGGAATTAACTGCACTTGTCCCGAGAATCCTATTGTCTTGGCAAATTTACCTGACCTGGGGAGGTGGGAAGCGTATTTTGGGCTTACACAAGTGTACGCAGCTCCAGTATCCACCATCAAAGGTGTAGGACTACCTTCCAATTGAACTAATAATGTTGGCTCTTTTTCAGCTTCCGTAGCTGTTAATGGAAGCTGTCCCTCCCCAATAGGATTCTCTGGGCACCCCTAGTAACCATGATTTGGACCTGCCCAGGAATTAACTGAACCAGGGGTCTGATTTTTGGTTTGAATTTGAGTAGATTGCCATGGGGCCATCCCCCCTTGTCCATCAGGAGCTTGCCATGGATTTGTTTGACAATTTCGTTTGTTATGCCCAGGCTGACCGCCTCCCCAGCACACTCCAGGTGGACCTCTCTGCTGTTGGGGTCTGCCTCTCCCCCTTGCACCTGGCTTGCCATGGTGAAACCTTCGTGGAGGCTTCTGTGTGTAAACTTGTATTATAGGAGCAGGAGGCACTGTCGAAACATAGGGCTGCTGAGGGAGAGGAGGTGCTGGCACTGTGGGTTGAGAGATCACCTGAGGCTATGCCGGTGTATTAGGGGCATGTACTGCTGGTTCATCTGCTACAGAGGCTTGAACTTTTTCAGTCTTTTTCTTTTTTCCAGATAGTTCCCCTAATTGAAGCTGTGCCACTTTTCTCATAAGCCCTCTCTCATGTTCTCTTAGTTTCTGCTCACTTTTTCTTTGTTTCTCAACTGCATGCACCACATGATCACAGAACTCATCTGAGGCCGTTGCATTAAGTCCCACTACATCCTCTAGTGTCTTTCTGACAGGATCTGGGAGCCTCTCTAAAACTGTTGAACGGAAAAGTGATTTCATTAAGGGGTTATTCTCAGGGCAAGAGTCTGTCTCCTCCTGCCATCTCTTTCTTAGGCTGTGAATATATGCAGCTGGGTTCTCTGCCTCACCCAAAGGATCTCCCTTTAGATTTTTCATCCCGACTTTGGTTGGACCTTGGTCCCTCAAGGCCTTCCACTGTCAGGGGCGGTAAGGGTCGAACTCTGTCCCATCCATCACACAGCTGCGGGCCTGAGATATTCCAGCCTTAGTCAGTATGCTCTCCATAGCTGCCTGCCCAATGACACATGCCAGTAAAGCTTTCACATCGCCTAGGGCCAGCATTTTCCCAATCATACGTTCTTCAAATTCTTTTATAAATCGATTAGCTCCTGTATGGATGTCAGGTCCTGCCAATCCCTCAAGGTCCTGTGTTTGACAAGGAATATACTGGGCCTGCATACCCATGATTAAAATTGGAAATTCAGTGGCATATCGAACTAGTTTCTGTAGTGATTCTCTAGGCCTTAATTTCATTTGGATTGCTTTTTTCCATTCTTCTAGCTGTTGTTCCAGCTGCCTTACGCTGTCCTCTATTAATTCATCATCCTTAGCATTAAGTTCTACACCTTCTAACTCATCACTAGTTCTTTCTGTGGAAGTTTCACTTCTTAAATCCTCTCTGTCCTCATAATCCGCTCTACCGTCTGGTCTCGCTGTATAGCTGCTTTCCTTGCCTTTATGTTCTGATCCCAGCCTTTCTAGTTGTATTGTCTCAAAGGTGTTTGCTAAGTCATTTATCCTGTCCACAGTTTCATCTAGCCTTTTATTGCACTGATCCAGTTTAATTTCTAATTGCCTCCTATCTGTCTCCTTTTGCATTTCTTGTTTATCTGTTTTCCCTTCCATGCTTCTTAGAGTCTCTCTTACTTCTTTATAACAGTCTATTGTCTTAACATGACTGTCATCCTGTGTTTTGTCTCTAGGTTGTGGTTGCTTAGAGCAATAACACTGCTTCTCACTGCTTTTGACTTCTTTCTGCTCTTTTCGTCTGGATGAAGTATGACAAGGTTCCTTTCTACTCTGGCTCTGACACCTTCCTTCCTTTCCTCTGGCCTCTCGCCGTTGCTCATTATCGGTTTTAGATGTATTGTGGTCTCCCTTTTCCTCCTCTAGCTCAAACTGGCTTTCAACAGCTAAAACGCCCTTGACAAGTGGACGCTGGCCACCTGTGTTTTTCACCACTGAGTTACCGTCTGGGTAAGGGGGTGGTTTTTCAAAGATCTCCTTCATTTTCTTCTGGGCCTGTTCCCGATCTTTCACTAGCTCCTGTTTAATTTTTCTTACTGATTTTAGAAAGTTCTCTCCTTCTTTCTTAAACAGACTCAATACCTCTCCTTCTACCTGTCTTTTCTTTCCCCGTTTAACACTGGAGTCTTTAGCTTTGTGATTTTTAATTAGGGTGCTCATTTCCTCACATACACTCACATCAAACGTACCTTCCTGAGGCCACTTAGTAGAAAGTTTCTGGGTGCGCTTAAACCATTTATCTGACACCTTTTTAATCCTTTCTGCAGCTAGTGGATGTCTTTTGCATATTGTGTCAAGGGGTGACTGTACTGTCATCTCAACTCCCTGCATTCTCAACCCTTCTCTTGCCATACGCTCAGATGGGGCTTGACTTTCGTCTGAAATTATTCTGGCATGCGCTTCTCTTAATGTAAGTCCTATTTGTGTGGGATTTCTTCCACCTAATATTAATACACTCGAGAGCCACTGGACTCTCCTTAAAACCACAGAGATTTCTACTTCCGGGTTATTTAACCTTTTTCCTGTGACACCTTCTCCTCTCTGAAATCCTAGTGCCTCTCCTATAGATAAATATAAAATAAGTTTATATGTCCTTCAAATGGGACTCTTATAAATTGTATTCCACAATCTATTAAATCTTCTAGAGCATCTCTTAAATTACCAAATGGCCAGTTATGGCCTAATAGCTCCTGCCAGTGAACATAGGCCACTATTCACTGACTTCTGTCAAGTTTACAATGTCTGATAATTTTCTCAGTAACTGGTTCTTCTTTTGTATTGTTAAAGGATGCTTTCTCCCTAATAGGTCTTTGTATTCTTGCTCCCTCCAAAAGTGCTAATTCTTCTAGTTTCCTGTAACACTCACCTGCTCTATTTCCATTCACACACATACACAGGCCTTCATACACTTACTGTTGACCTTCAACCTCTCCACTACTTCATCAAGGCTGTCTTCTTAGACTGCTCTGAACTCTCCCTCTCACACATCCACTTGGATCCTGGCCAAATCAACCCTGCTGTGATATCAGAAACTGTCTGAGCTTTTACAAGTCTGACTAGCCACGGAGCTGGGATTTCTGAACACTTTCTATGAGCCTTCTTGACTCTCCTATTCTAATCCAGGAGACTTCTCTCTTTCTTATTCTTATCCACACTTTTAATTCACTTATTCGATTATCTTTCCTGTCCCTGATACCTTCTAAACTTAGTTTTAACTCTTGCCTCAAATCAATTACTTCCACTGCTAAGGGGCCTTTATTTATTCATTTTTCCAAAATGGGAGAAAGACTTTCCTTCCTCCACCAACGCCTTATCAATTCTAGGGGTCCCACTGGGCTACACTGAAATTCAACAAACGACCAATCCCACGTGGTTAACGAGGATAACTTATTATTTATTACCCACTCTGCTTGCTTTTTACTTTTTAAATTGTCCAGCTATATCTTTATAAAAATGAGCCTTAACTCCCTTGGTTTCTACACTCCTGTTGTATCCACATCAAACATATATCGCTTTTTTACTGTATATTGGGTGTGTTGACTGTGGTAGCTCAGTGGTTAAGACGTTGGGCGGGTCAAGATCGGAAGGTCATGAGTTCAAATCCCAGCACCGCCAAGCTGCCACTGCTGGGCCCTTAACCTTCACTGCTCACTTGTATAAAGCAAGATGTAAGTCGCTCTGGATAAGGGCATCTGCCAAATGACATAAATGTAAATGTTGACCAAACAATAAATTCCCTAATCACTATCTCTATACACCGCACATAAAACTGCTCCAACTCCACTCCACCGTTATAAAATCGCTTCTCCACGTAAACTCCAATCTTCTTCACTATTAAATGTAGGGGGTGTTTTAAAATAAAATTATCACACTGAAGAATTGCTGAAGAGCATACACGGTTTGACCTCTCTGAGTTAACAAATAATTCTTCCTCTGTCCAAGGTACTGCTCTACCCAGTCGTTTTCTCTGCCAAGCACCACTTAATGTCAGATCTCTGGGGGGCCGTTTAAAGTACTGCTTCGTCCTTCTGTGACTCATCTGAAAAACACATTTTACTTCATACATACAACACAAACATAGATCAGCTTCACATTTGCATTCTGACAGCAAGGCATCGCGGAATTTACACTTTCCAGCATCAGCATTAGAATATACATCCTACAGTATATCACCCCTGAGTAAAATCACATGCACACTAACACTTTCCAGCATCAGCATTAGAGTATACATCCTACAGTATATCACCCCTGAGTAAAATCACATGCACACTAACACTTTCCAGCATCAGCATTAGAGTATACATCCTATAGTAGATCACCACTGAGTGAAATCACACACACACTTTAACAGCTTCATACACACTTTTCAAAACATGATAAAAACTGCACACATGTTCTGGCCTGATTTCCGGCCTTACAGAGAAACTCAAATACACTCACACACACACTCCCTTCCACAGGCCCTCTGGCCTTGAGGAGAGAAACTCAGGCACACGCACACACTCACTCTTAGCGAGACTGCAGGTGCATAAATCTACAACTACACTCCACACACACACACACACACACACACACAATTTCTCTCACAGCACACACACATGAAAGACTCTCTGTACTGACCTCAGCACTACCTACACCACTTGTATCCGCAGGATTTAATTACGCGCGACCTGTCTCTTACAGGCTTTTCTAGGCCTGCCACCCACCAAACAGACAAGTGGGTCCACTTAATGTATTCAGCAGGTTTTGCATGCAAAAAATTGTGTCTGCAACTTCACCTTTACTTAAGTGTGTCGGTTCATTAATTTGAAGGAATATTAGTTCTCCCACTGCCGTGCCCAGCTCCAAGGCCCAACTGCACAGGTTATCTTAAACTAAAGAAAAATATTGCTTACCTTATTCGTGTGGCCTCACCTGTACAGCCTGGCCCAGAACCTGCCCACGGACAGCTGGAGATGTTCCACAGTCAAATCATGTCGGGGTCACCACAAAACTATGACGTGGAGAAAAGACCTCAAAATCACCCAGGCGGAGACAAGAAGGTTGAAGTTGCAGAAAAAATTAACTTTATTAGTTCGGACTAGCAAAGTGAGACCTGCAGTAAAAATGTGCCTTACCAAGAGCTCATAAGCCCTCTATGCCCTATAAGCCCTGTATGCCCATAAGCCCACACAATGATTCTAAACTGCCCTCTTTATACCATTCTGATGACAAACCCCTTTTTTAAATTCACACCTCCTGGGTCAATCATAAAGGTGGTGGAGAAGGTGATGGAGAAGCTGTTGCAACAAGTCAACATAAATTTCAGACTGGCCATTGTGAATGAGGATAACCAACAGCCAATTAGTAGCAAAGGGTATAGCACATTGTTGAGTTTGTCTCTCATTCTCATTCAAAGTATATATATATAATGTACTGCTTCTTGGTTGGCTCCAGCTCACCTGAGACCCACAATGGATAAGCCATGTAGAAAATGAATGAATGAACATTCAGAGGGAAATTAGGCTTACTAATATTTGGTATTGGAATTAATTAAAAAATTAATTATCTTATCATTTTTATGAGGGAATGTGTACATGTAAAGATACTATAGCAGTAGCACTATATTACATATTCATAGGAGGTTGCCATAAGCCAAGACTGTCTAGGTTACCCAGGGACACCTTAAAATGCTCAGAAAATAGACAGGAAACTCTTGTCGACATTTGCGATTTATCCAATCTAAATGACTCCTATTGGAAATATTTATTTATGTTCATGTATTATCATTTTTTTTGTCACATATTTTGTCAGCTACCTGCCGCTGATCTGTAGGTTTTGTAAAAGTTTGTGTCTAACAGATGGATCTGTTGCAGGTTGCCAAATTTTGGAAAGAACTGCTAGATTAATGCAGCTCTGCAGTGTTTGTTCAGGGCTGAGACATTCTGTGAAGAGCTCGTCGAACTGCTGGACAATTATAACCATAAACCAGAGATCAGATTAATCAGTTACTGAGACTAATAAAACACTACTTGATAATTTATAAAGATACATAACTTTTAGATAGCATTTTTAAAGAATCTAGATATACTGCATATAATGCCTAATGGAGAAGCCAAGCAACTAGCAAAGGTACTACATTAGAAGACAACTTAATAAATATAAATAAATATATATGTATGTATGTATGTATGTATGTATGTATGTATGTATAAAATATAGGCTAGTAAAAAATGTATTGAACACTGTTATCTTGCATTAACGCTTTCCTGATATCACCAAGTTAGGTCAGAAGATGAACC
>JAQQZR010001432.1:0-11250 GCA_030068235.1 Notoglanidium macrostoma
AATGTCTATTTCTCAGAGTTCCTATGTGATGCAGTAAAACCAAAACTATATTTGTGCATACCCAGTAGGTACCAGTCACAATCAGCAAAAACTTTTCAGGATGCAAGACTTTTCAAAAAACATTGTTGTGCAGTGTTCTCCATGATCGTACATTTTTTTTTGTCATAGTAGAAACAAAGGCAGCTGTTTAAGTGAGCTATGCAGTTCTCCAATGCCAGTTTTCTCAGCAGTAACCTCTTTCATCATCATTTTGTCAGTAATTTCTGGACAGCAACACCGAGCAAATGGGGGTGTAGGGCCACTGAGCAGACAAGCCATTCAGACAGGGTTTAAAAAGTGACTAGAGCAGCATCTGATATTTAGCTGAATCTATTGTAATTGTCTGGCTGGGGTCTGAATAAAGTATTGGGTTGTATTAAGATGCACTGCCATCTTACTGTGGTTTTGGGATTCAGGATCTGTACTTGGATAACTTTATGGATGAATTTAAATCTGTGTGATCGAAGTAGATTCCAATGCAATTTTAAATGTTCAGGCATAGACTTTACATAGGTGGGCAGGACATTAATTTGGAGACCCATTTCAGTAAAGAAGTATGAAAAGTGAGAATGTTCTGAGATAGATAAATAGTAATAAGCATAATGTACTGTTATGCTAATGTTGTGCTGGAGTGATGCGTGTTACTGTCAACATTCCCATGACGACATGGAACGCTGTCAGTGATTTCAGCTTTGTAATGGCGCATTTCCCCCCTAGCCTATTTAAATGATTATTAAAAGGCCTTTATGTACATGTAAATTTTTTTTCATTCTACTTTTGTCAGTAACAGGAACTAATAGGTCATTTTTGTTTTTTATTATCAGAAATCGCAGACTTAAATTTTAAAAGCAAATTGTATTTCTATTCCTTCTTTGTAAGTCAGAAGATGAAATCATAAACAAGTGAAGCCAATTTAAATCTGCGTGAGTGGACCATATTCCGGAATGATCCGACATCACATGCAGTAGAACCTTTTTGTGCCAGCAGGTAATGCTAACCCTTTCCAATGACTACCACCACAAGCATATTTTAGATGTGTGGAACATGACGTCTCTGCCAACAAGGTCATGACTGGTCACAACATGTTAATCGGATGGGCCGGATTCCCACAGGAGCCATGGCAAAAGATTACTGCTAATCAAACATATAATGATTGATTGGATTGATGAGTGTTTTAGCTTTACTGTTTTGCTCCCATTGCCACTGGGACAGCATAACAGCATAAAAGTGGTGAATAAATGGCTTTCAGTGTCGGAGGGAATGGAGTAATAGAGTAATGTTTTAACTTTACTGTTTTGCTCCCATTCCCAGACAACAACATGATGGTGGTAATAATGGTAAATAAACAGTGTTGGTGGGAATGGGATACATGTTTTTGGACAATGAAAATGAACGGGGAGGAAACCCACGGGGTCCAGGGAAAACATGTGAAACTCAGGCTTGAACTGTGGTGTCTGGAAATGTTAGTTGGAAACAATACTGCACCATAATTAGCTTTGAATAACTGAATTTCCTTAGGATGCTACCATTGTGCAACAGAGACTGTCCACCTTCAAGGAGCAGTAAAGAATTTGCATAATAAAGAAATTCTTAAGTAGTTTTGTTGTTTTCTTTGGGTTCCATGAACTGGCCAATATCTGTTGGTGATCTGTTGGTGGATGATATAATAAATATATTTTTCTCCCTTTCCTAGACTTGTATCATATACACAGTTTGGATAATTGTGTTTAAAGCATTTGACTAAAAGACAGGATCTTGTTCAATTATAAATTCAGAGTCTTGTCATAAAAAGCCTGTTTGTGTAGCTGTCAGAATAAGTTGAGAGATGACTGCCTAAGTGATGGTAATAATTGGCTTTTGGCTTGGAAATCAAATTTCATACAAATTAATATCCATCAATATCATTATCTAGGCTAGGCTATCACAAATTGTAAATAATATTAATTGTTAATATAAATTAATAAAACTAAATAATATTCATGTAAAACAGGTGTTGGGCCTACAAGACCACCTTTTTACATTTCATCTTTCTTAGGTAATTTTTTCCCCCTGCATTAATGTGTCTGTCGATCTGTCCATCTGTCTGTCTATCTATCTTTACTTGTCTCTCAACAGCAATGAGGATAGTCTCTGATTAGTACTCTGAAATTGTCTGCATTCAAAGTTTAAAAGTTAGTTAGGATGTGCTCCTAGAAGAGTGGACCACTTAAGTAGACCCTCATTGTTCTGGGAATTGCCAAGCCATTTATAAATCTTATTAAAATAATGTTATACCATTAACTTTCTTTATTTACTAAGCCTTGTAGTTTCAAGTGCTTACAAAGTGCTACACTCTGATATGAAGAGACTTGCATCAATTGTCATTGGTTCAGCCATGCTAACGTGTATGGTATGTGTTGTTTTTCAACTTTTATGAAGCAATAAGAATTTTTTCTCTAAAAGAACTGGTTTATCTATATTGCATCATAATTCTGACATTTGATTTGGCAATTTAGTTCAGATGTCTTTACAGTATGCCTTCTTAGATAATGGGCCTGTACCGCCTCTAAAGTCTGTTTACTTCACTGGAGGCTGGCTCATTTAACTCGGGACATTTTCCACCACTGACATTCTTTGACCCAAAGCAATCAAGCTGTTATTATTATGCTAACATTAGCCTGATGTTTAAAGAATTTCACAGGGGGAGAATGCAGTTTAGGCTAGACTGATTCTCAATCTGATAAAAAACCATTACATGCTAATTGGTGATTATTTGGAGTTCTTTGAGATTACTATCAACTTTGTGTGTGTGTGTGTGTGTGCATGCATCCTCAAATTTGTGATACGAGACAAACAACTATTACTTTTGTTGTGTTTCCTGTTTCTTTAAGAGTGTTTTCATTGTTCAAAGAGCCTCTGTTTCTGCATTTATGCTATATACATTATTATGCCTACAACATATAGAAAGACATAAGTGTGCGAATGTGGCCAGTGATATGTTCCAGAAGGTATACTAGCAAGCCTGATGATAACTTGAGATTGGCACAAATCTCTATTTCCTCTTCCAGATAATATCAAGATCAATAACTTATAGACGTTGAACATCTCAGGAAAAATACAGTCACACCGCAAGTCTCCTTGCTCAATTCAGATTTTTTGCTCAGATCAGATTTGCCTATCATGACAGTTCACATTCATAATTACAAGTGACCTGTATCTAACTTCAATGAAGTTCTGAGAAGTCGCCTGTCCTCCAAAACCTCACACATGCTCACAGTGATATTATTTTTCACGAGTCCTGCATCACCAACAACAAAAACATATTTGTGAGACGGTATTAAAACCGACGAAATGCATCCATTTCTAGTCAGATGCTAGTAGCTAATGTATGCATCGCATTTTGCTCTGGAGGACGGTAAACAACTCATCAGCTGTAGCTCACCTCCAGTATTATTTTGCTGCGCTAATGGTATTCAGACTATTTGTGCTAGCTTGGCAAAAAATGCTACCGTAGTGCAAATAAATTCTGTCGATAGCGGAGAATTAACTCTACTTTAGCTTCAGCCCTTAACGAAACGCTATCCTCAACCCTAACAGTTAAAGCTTAAAATTAACCCTAAAACCATAACTTTAAACCTAACATGCAACTGCTAAGGAGCATATTTCAATAGGTAGCACAAATCGCCAGAACACTATACTGTCTGATGACACCATCAGTGCTTCATGCGTACAGGCAAAAAACCCGATGAATTCTTAGCTGAGTGTTTTCATTCAGGTCGCATAACTGCAAATCAGATAGGTATTGGTTTAGAACCACATATGAAACTGACTCAAATCTGACTTGAAAAGATCAGATTCCATACAGCCCTGAAATGATCGTCTTTCACATTAAGTCAACAAAATCTGATTTGAGTCACTTCAGCATTGCAGTGTGAACATAGCCATTAATTACTCTATGCAATATCATTAAATAAGTATGAAAGTGGTAAGTTTGAAGGACAAAGGCATGCAAATAACACAAAATATAAGAAGTTTTCCAATTGCATGTACAAAAGTATAAAGTGCCAGTCAAAAGTTTGGACACACCTACATATTTGTAGGTTATTCTTTATTTTTACTTTATTTTCTACATTGTAGAACAATACTCAAGACTATGAAATAACATGGAACATGTATGAAATTATGTGGTAAACAAAAAAGTGTTAAATACAACGAAATATATTTCATGTTTTAGAGTCTTCAAAGTAACCACCAGTTACCTTGATGACAGCTTTGCATGTCATCTTAACCAGATTCATGAGGAATACCTTTCAGTTAACAGTTGTGATTTGTCTAAAGTTAGTGGAATTTCTTGGTGCATTTGACACCATTGGTTGTGTTGTCATGTCGAGGTAGTGTTGGTATACAGTAAATGTCCATTTGACAACTGTTAGACAATCCATATTATGTTAAGAAACGCTCAACTAACTAAAAAGAAATGACAATCCATCATTACTTTAAGACATCAAATGTCTTAAGTAATAAAAATAAAGAAAAACCCATAATAGAAATTAGGTTTGACCAAACTTTTGACTGGTACTGCAAAATGTCCTTTATATGGTTATTAGCTTTCCTATGGCAACTTTGCAGCATATTTTACAGGATTTTTTTACTCCGTATATTGGAAAGCGCTTTATATTTTGCATATTTTATTGTTTTTTCCAGGACACAAATCGACCATTATTCAGTTAGACATTATTTAGAGGATATAAGTGAGGAATAACTCATGACAGACTTCTCCATGACACATAAAAATAAGGTTTAAAATAGGTTTGAGGTTCTGAAATTCTCTCCATACCATTTTTATATTGCAGCAGAAATTGTGATTCATCAGGTCAGGTGACTTTTATTTTTTTTTTTAAATTAATTAATTTTTTTTTCCCTCCTAATTTTCAACAGTTCAGTTTTGATGAACCTGTGCTCAGTGTAGTCTCAGTCCTGTTTTTGGCTGACAGGAGTGGAGCCTGATGTGGTATTCTAATATTGTAGCGTATCTGCCTCAAAATTGTGTATTCTGATATGCTTTGTGCCTTGTTCAAGGGCACTTCAACAGATGAAAGAGAAAATGTTCATTTACTCTCCCCACCCACTCTTCCCGCCGGTCCAGGAAATGGAACCGGCAACCTTTCTGTCACAAACCTGCTTCTCTAACTTTTAGGCCACGACTGCTTCTAGAGACTCCTGCATAGATATATCAGCACACCAAGATTACTGCTGCTTAACTGAAGCTCTTAATCTGTGTCCGGGTATTTTATTGCATTATGTTGAAAGATGCCATGTTATTGGCTGATTGGATAATAGCACAAATGTGCAAAGGTACAGTTATTCCTAATAAAATGGCCAGTGAGTGTCTATTCAGGTATATGAGGTGAGCAGTTTATTTAGTAAAAAACATATGACTTGTTGGATTTAGTTATTTTCTTCTTCAAATGATGTCACTATCCAGAGTTTTCAGAGTTTCAGTAGCTGTGGGATGTTTCCTCTGTACAAGGCAAATGGCAGAAAATCTGAATTTTCTCTCCTAGATGACAGAATACAGTGCTTTCATTCATCTTTTCTTTTGTTTGTTAATTCTTTCTTTCATTCCTTCTTTCTGATCATTTTTTTTTAACCTCCATTGATATCTGTTTACTGGATTACTTGGTCAGTATAAGCTTTGTGAGATCACCCCCTGTCACACTTCACTGAGACAAGCCCATGGTGCAGGAAAGGGTGTTCTCTTCCTGTAGGCTTACCCCATCCCCCCCATCCCCAAGTCCACAGCTCCTGACCCCTTTCCCATGCCTATATAGACTAATTATGAAAAACAAGAGTAAGCTTACATACAATGAGGACTTAACTGTACTTTAACTATTCATGGTCTTTTAATAAAAATGGTCTGTTTCAAAACAATTTTGCTATGCTTCACCCATCCTCATGGTGCTTTCCTCATTTTGTTGCTCTCTCAAAAATATATTTTAGTGCCTTTTTGTTGACATTGCGTTTTTTTCAAGTCAGTTCATACAGAAGTTTCTATTTTGGACTTTACCTGCATTGCTTAATTTCCTGTGTACAGTAGTTATGATTATTAATGATATTTACTTTTTTGTTATAATTTATATTTCTTGATTGATTACTGTGAATCAAGTATGGTTGTTTTAGGTTAAAAGGTTAAAATTATGATTCAATTAGCATGTATTCCGACAAGATATGAACTCGATATGCCAAAGGTGAAATTGATTAATTTGTTGGTGGTAACCGTTTAAGCTTGATTTGCTGTATGGAATACATTTGACTGTATGTAACCGAATAAGGGTCTTTTAGGTTTTCAATTATTTTCTTAATACAGGAAAGTGCATCAAAAAATCTTGACCTTGGTAATTACAAACGTGATGAATAAAGGTCGTTCTAACTATCTTAGTATTCATTCAAGTATAGCCTACCCAGTTTTTTAATATGTTTATGCCAAGGTGTGTGTGTATTGTATTATTTATATGCATGTTTTCTAGAGAAAAGCTGTTGTGTAATTCCTGCATATTTAATAGATATTGAACATGTTGTGTTGTGCAGACTGTAAAGTGCATTACTAACTGTACATTTTCCATAATACTAAATATTTGCTCAATGTACTTTGTAAATGTTAACATTGAAGGTAATTCTGATATCCTAAAATATTTTTTCTATTTCTATTATTACCTTATAATTTAAGTTTCTTAATTCTTTTTCAGAGATGCAAGTATCATAGTTGGAGCACCAAAAGCTAACACCAGCCAGCCAGACATCAAAGAGGGAGGCTCTGTGTTCTATTGCCCATGGAGTCGTAACCTGTCTGATTGCCACAGCATAGAGTTTGACCGGCAAGGTAAGACTTCCATATCTCAAATGAACATTTCTTTACTAACTTCCAATAGATTTATAATTGTGGGCTGTGGCTTCACAGCAAGACGATTCTGGGTCTGAACCTGCCAGCTGACTCGGGCCTTTCTGTGTGGTGTTTGCATATTCTCCCTGTGCTTGTATGGGTTTCCTTCAGGCACTCTGTGCTGGAGGCATTCAGTTCAAGAGACCTATAGAAAGAAAGATTTTAAGGAAGTGGAGGAGGATGAGTGCTCAAATGGAGTTTCTGAAAATACTAATACAGAAATATAGTAAGTGTTGGGGTGTCTGAACATGGCCTAGAATGTGCTACACTTCTGCTCTTCTGCAGATTAGAAATAAGTAAAAACATTATTCACAATTTTGAAGTTGGTCACATCAAACACAAAGATGCAGATATAAAGAATCGAAGGCAATACATGTACATTCTACATGTTTGAAACAGTTGAGGCCTTGAGTCTTGATGTCGTTTCCAAGTTCATTTCTAAGAGTAACACTGTGGTAATGTTTGTAATGTATTTAAGGTGCTGATCTGGAGAATGTCTCTATCTTGCTCAGTCTGATAATGGATTCCATGGCATATAAAAAGACTATTTATATCTGCTAATACATGCACAACCTTCCAATTTGTGTTGGAATGAACGAATGGAAATTGATTTTAATTGATTATACATCCTAGGATTAAGATTGACAGAATTCTAAGATATTAAAATGAACTTTTGCTTCATGGCTTGTATCAGTGTAGGTAGCATATACAGGGTTGTACTGTGCCAAGCTGTTATTTAAAATATGTAAGAGAACAGTGAAATGTGTTCCTTGTCAATTAGTTTCCTAAATTGGAAAATTGGAAATAGAAGTTGCATTAGAAATCAGGACTGTAAATAAATGTAAAAAGCTGTAACTAAGCTCATTATAAATTTGAAATAAAGTTATATAAACTGTCCTTGCATGTGCTCCGTTATGAACAGCATTGGACATTGCTGTACTTAATTTTTGTTTAGTGAAATCGCCATGATTCCCGTTTATTTTTCATAATTCTTAAACCTGCAGACACCACGTTTTCCCACAGACATGTAAATCATTTGACTTGATGGCTATTTTGATAAGTGGAATGTATAGGAAGTTCTTGGGTTTAAGGTTTTAGGCATACCTTTACATTACCAGCTGTAAGGTCCTCGCAAGGATAGTAAGGTATGTGCATGAGTCTTATTTATCTGTCCCTGAAAATCTAACACAGACAGGCCTTTTTTCCTTCTCTACTTGGCAATGAGAGAGACTTAAGTTACTATATGGCCAACATATTCTGTGGTAGACTTAAAAAATTATCTATATGTAATAATAGAGTGGTACAGGTTGTGATGAATGTAGAAGAAGAGGAATGCCTTATTAAAGAGATATAATGCCCCCCCTCAGGTTCCCTTTCCCCTATTCCTCTCTTTCTCCCACTCATCTTTTCATAAAACCACAGTGCCCCGTTGCATCATGCTTGTAACATTATGGTGTGACTGTAAAAATATTTGTGGCAAATGACAGTATGAAAAGCTATTAAAAAAAAAAAGTAATTGCATATTTTGGCTGGTTATTTGCCATTGTATTTGCATCAAGCTTTTGGAGGTTTTAATAGAATTTGTCGACTAAACCTTTTCTCTCATTCTCAGTCTGTGGTCAGGATAAATATTATGGTTATCTTAGTTACAAGGTCATGATCTTTGACTAGTCAACACAGCTTTGAATTTTCCTTGAATAACTTTTTGGTAAATACATGCCCATTTGTCTCCCTGTTCCAGCTCAGACTACTTCAGCAAGCATGAATGTCATGTGGTCATCCACCAGGCATCAAAACAGTTTAAATTGGAAATAATTTTTTATGTATTTCTAATGTGAGGCAGAGTTTTAAATTGTTCCCTTGTCTCCCTCACAACCATTACAGGAGATCTAAATGTGAGCATCAATAATGTTGAAACCCAGGCTGAGTTCAAGTCCCACCAGTGGTTTGGAGCAACTGTACGTGCACATGAAGACTCTGTCTTGGTAAGAAATAATGTCCGTCTGTTTTCCATTGCCATAATTTTAATCTAAGGCTACATTCACACTGCAAGTCTTATTGCTCAATTCTGATTTTTTGCTCAGATTGGATTTGCCTATCGTGATGGTTCACATTCATAATTACAAATGACCTGTATCTGACTTAAATGAGAGTCATCTTAAATGCCTGTCTTCTGAAAGGGCACGTATGTGCACAGTGATATGATTTTGGACCAACAAAAACATATTTTTGAGACGACTCATGGTATTACAATTGACGAAATGGATGCGTTAGTAGCTAATGTATGTATCGCATTTTGCTTTGGAGGATGGTAAACAGTTCACCAACTGTAGCTCTCCTCCAGTGTTAATGCTACGGTAGCATGAATAAATGCTGCTGACAGCAGAGAATAAACTCGATTTTTAGCAGCCTTTAACTGCCACAGCCCTTAACCAAACCCTAACTTGAACCTTAACACTTAAAGCTTAACGTTAACCCTAAAACCTTAACTTTAAACCTAACGTTCACATGCTAAGTAGCATATAGTATCGATAGGTAGCACAGATAGCCAGAACACCATGCTGGCTAATGACGAGAGTACTCCGAGCATGCATATAGGCAAAAAGCCACGTGAATTCTGATCTGAGCGTTCTCATTCAGGCCGCATAGCTGCAAATCAGATACGTATTGGATTTAGGAGCACATATGAAAGTGACTCAAATCTGATTTGAAAAGATCAGATTTGTGTGTACACACAGCCCTGAAAAGATCAGATCTCTGTCACATTAAGGCAGAAAATCAGATTTGAATCACAGTGTGAACGTAGACTAACGGTGCCCTTGCTGATGGAATTATGCTGCTTACAGTGTTATGGTGTGCAAAGCAAGAAACTAATGCATTTCTGATTCTTGAATACAAAATACTAACTGATTTTTTTTTGAATGAGCTTCTCTGAATTAGGGCCCACGCACTGAAGGTGCAAGGACCCTATTAGATCCATAAGGATTTTTTTTTTTGAGCCAGAGCATAGGTTTCTATTGCTTTCAGAAGAATGATTAGGGCCTGAGAACTCATGATATTTGACACACACATCAGCACTTATGACATTTTAGCCCAGTGATTCTATAGCATCACCAAATGTCATTAAGTCTTGTGCCCAGCATATACAGTGGATACAAAGGTCTACTACAACAATCTATTAGTTTATATATGTGCAGACTTATGCAGCCAGGTTATTGTGACTTTTTTATTTTTCCTATTTTACACTAAAATGTTTGAGTGTTTTTCACATAATTTTATGTTGGCATTTCACATTGAGGATGGAAAAGGAAATCATATCTGACATGATTTATTTTAGTTTCATTATTTTAAAATTTTAACAGGGGGACCTTGGACTGTTTATATACACTGTAGTTTCACATATATCAGAGCCAGCCCTGACCAACTTGGTGTCCTAGGCAAGATTTTATCTGGTAGCCCTTGCACCACAGCTAGTTCCACAACCAATCATTTGGTGCTTTCGGACCAAACAGTTCTAGGAACTTTTTGGGAGGGAATACTTTTGGGGAGCTCCCCTGAAAACTACACACCTTCAAAGGCTTTTTTTTCTGTTTGCATTCACACTGCCAGCAGGAACACTGAAGAGACATAAGTAACATCAAATCACTGTAGCCTATTTCCTCCGTTGCATACAGGCTCAATAAAGTCTGGACTTCACAGTCACTCCATTTATCCGTTTTTTTTTTCTTTTTCATTTTTAATGCTAACATTTAAGAGCTGTTGTTTACATGGCTGGCATTTTACATGGATTTAAGGCTGTACCCGACCCGTACGATGATATGAAGATCCAAAGATTTCCTATATAGACTAGGCCTATTTGGTAATTAGAAATCCACTAGTAATTTTTTAAAGTGATACCTTGGTCGAAATCAATAAAATCTCCTTGAACTATCAACTTTAATCGCGTCATCATCGAACTCCACAGAACTTGATCAGGCAACTAAATGCTTAGAGTCGACTTTTCGCTATACAATAGATAATGTGGCCCCACTTAAAAGGAAAATAATTCGAGAGAAAAAATTAGCATCCTGGAATAATAATGACACACGCTCTTTAAAACAGACCACTCGCAAATTAGAATGCAAGTGGCGTCAAATTAAATTGGTAGTATTTAAATTAGCATAGAAGGAGAGCCTACTGAGCTATAGGAAAGCCCTTAGTGCTGCTCGATCAATTTATTTCTCCAATCTAATAGAAGATAACAAAAATAATCCTAGATTCTTATTTAATACTGTAGCAAAATTAACTAGGAA
>JAQQZR010001433.1:0-11248 GCA_030068235.1 Notoglanidium macrostoma
TGGAACAGGTTTTGAGACTTGCATGTGAATAGTCTCCTTAACATGAGCAGTCTCTTTGGCCATGAACTGGACAGTCTATTCGTGAGTGACTTTGGCTTGAACAGGAGCGATACTTGGAACTGGTTCCCTGTGAGAGCCTCTGGCTGGAACAGGATCGGAACTTGGAACTGTAACTGAAGCGGGCTCCGTGAAAGTGACCTTGTCTTTGGTAGCTTTTGACCCTTGTGGCGATCCATACTTGGGTTCAGACGGCATATTGGTCACAGGCTCTGTCGAAGACTTGAACTTGGACTTTAGTTCGGACTTGGAACTTGGCTTGGACTCTGGCACTAGTGCAGACTTGGAACTTGGCTTGGACTCTGGCACTGGTGCAGACTTGGAACTTGGCTTGGACTTAGACTTGGACTCCGGCACGGACTCCGTCACTCACACATGAACTCGGACCTTGACTTGGACTTGGATTCCGGCACGGACTTGGACTCAGACATGAACTCGGACCCTGACTTGGATTCCGTCACGGACTTGGACGCCGACTTGGACTCGGATTCTAGGGCTGACTTGGAATGGATTTCTGCCTGGACCTGGACTTTGGCACAGGTTCTGGAGCAGTAGCCTCCCTTTCGGCCTCTTTTTTCACCACAGGAAAGTTTGAAGCAGGACGGTGGGCATGGTGTGTATTCGTCCATCTCCCCATTCTCCCGCTGTGTTCCGGGTCAGGCGAAGCATTCGGTCACATCGGCGGGGATTGGCGGAACACATGTGCAGGTAAGGAGACAGCTGAGTGAAACTCATTGCGAGTTTAGTCGCAAGTAGTCCTACGTCGCTCGCGCCACAATGCGGAAGTGCGCGCTTCTGTGCTGCGCGCAACGGAGATCAAAAGCACTATGCAAGCGGCCGAGTCCATAGGGCGCACTCGCATGTGCCATGAGGAGCAGATCCTGACAAAAACTAAATAATAAAATCCCACAGTCAGCTTCCACACTTACCAATATGAACATTTTAAATATTAATAGTATTTTTATAAATATGATATTTTTAAGGGGGTCTGTAGATTTAACATGCTCATTTTTCATTAAAGAAAAAAATGTGATTAAAATACTTCATAAAAATTGCTAAAGGGAGTTTTATTTCATTAGCAGAAATGACACTCACTAAAGCATTACAAGTTAACAAGGTTTCTTATGTCAAATTTGATAAAGAAGGAAGTTTATGTAACTGGACTTTTAACAAATATTAACTGAATACCCCTGTTATAGGTGATGGTGACATGCCAACGGAGTCACTAATACCTAACCTAGAAGGTAAGATTTTGACATCCACCCTCCTCTACTAATTGAATGTTTGCATCTACTATAAGATATCTACAGTTTACCTACGTGATCATGGCCACAAATCAGGTTATAGGAAACTTTTTAATATTTTCAGAGGATTTTTTTCTCAGTGACTGACAGGAGTCAGACATCTCCCACACCGCCGTGCTCTTCGCCTTCTAGCACACCACAGCAACCTGTGCAGCCCTCACCCAGAGTCCTTACTGATGCTGAAAAGCAGGACGCTACACTCAGAAAGGTGGAAGACATTGCGGCAACTCTGAGAGACATAAGCTCAAGCTTAAAGCAAACATGCCAATCATGGCAAAGTGTGAAAAACAGAAAAAAGTGAAAATAAAGCTTGCTTTGTGAAATGAATAGATGGTGGAATTTCTGTTTTGTCAGAAACCTTTGCTTTACAGATGCATGATGAGGCCCAGATGTTCAGTAACTGTGAAGGGAAATTCTTAATTCTACAACATAAAAAAATATTTATTTATATAGCACCTTTCATACATGTAATGTAACTCAAAGAGCTTTACATATAAAATAAAAAGAAAAGAAAGATATTTTGTACTTAAAGATGTACAACAATAAAAACTACTATTAAAATACATATAAAAACAAGGCATAAGTGTATGTACATACATACATACCTAGCTATTCTATCCAGCTGCTCATTACAGAAACATTTGTGCCAAGTATGGGCTAGACGAGTGGTTGAGAACAACAGAGCCAAGATCCTGTGCACTTGAGCTGACAACTAACCAGACATATTTATGGCTGATAAGGAGCAGAAAACAGCAGTAATGATAGATGTGGCAATCCCAACTGAACAGATGTGGAAGGTAAAGTCCAAAGTGGTTCCAGTGGTAAACGGAGCATTAGGTGCTGTGACTCCCACACTTGGAGAGTGGCTCCAACAGATTACAAAAAAAACAACAAAAAAACAACTGAGGTCTCTGTTCAGAAATGTGCAGCTCTAAGAACAGTGAAGACCCTGAATCCTCAAACTCCCAGGCATCTGGTAGAGGACATGAGGTTGAGGAATTCTCTCACACACATGATTATTATTATTATATACAATAAAAATGCATATAAATGCTTAAATGTGTGTATATACCAATAACAGTAAATATAAATAAATACAAATAAAATATTAATTATATAAAATATATCCAAAAAGCTAGGGTAGAAAGATACGTCTTTAATAACTTTTTAAATGAAAGAAGTGATTCAGCTCTAATTGCTACTCCATAGTTTAGGTGCGTAATGACTAAATGTCGCTTCCCCACTGTATTTCTCTGTAACTCTGGGTAACTGAAGCATCTGAAGAAATGGAAGATCTTCGAGGTCTAGGGGGAGTGTAGATTATTAACAGATCAGTAATGTATGATGATGCCAAGCCATTAAGTGCTTTTTAAGTGAGTAAAATACTTTAAAGTCTTTTCTATAAGTTACAGATATGTCATCTACTTCTCCAAGTCATCTTGAAACTAATAAAAAGTTGCAAGGGCCAACATGGCATCCTCCTTCAAAATAGCAAAGACTTCTGCATGGAGCACGTTCCCACTGAATGCATGCCTGTAGTCCACCTTTTATTCCACTGCAACCATAATGTTCTTCACCACTGAAGCATCCTTTAATGAAAAAGCAAGATAATTCAAATCAGATATAATAATAATAAAACAGGTAAAATGAATGTCTGCCTAAAGTCTATACACCTGCAATGACAAGCCCAGAATATACACAAGGAGGTCATCTTAAATGTATAATTCTTCATTGTCTTGCCAGGCTGGTCTGTGACACGCAGACAATTATGGAAGCTGGCACTTGACTTGAAAATATAACCACAGCACATCATACCACAACCAGCACCAAATCAGAAGCATCACTGCAAAATGACCATTACTGCGAAACGTATTTATCCATCATACCGTCTCAAAGAAAATGTGTTCAGCAGATGTAGGCACCACCATGTTCTGATGTCAGGAATGTCAAACTAGTGGTGAAAGTTGACAAAAACAGTTTAGTAGAATGTCTAATTGAGATGAGAAAGAAAACAAAAGCAGAATATCTAACAGAGAAATGACCATGAACAACATAGTTACCTGCAAGAGGTCAACTCGCACTTCCATCATGCCATAGAGGGTGTACTGAAAAACAAGATTAACACACACTGTTAAGTATTAACTTTTTATTAAGTATTTGATTGAATAGTTTTTGCATCTCTGTAGTGTTCTAGATTGATCTGTAAGAACATGTTCACTTTATGGGCTGATTCATACTTCTGCAAGCACATCTGCAAACACGTGAGGGCGTCATGCACAGACAGTTTCTCAGAGTCAAATCTTCATATTGCGTGTAACATACGAGTGTGTCCTGTAGGGGACAGTGTCACATGACCCATACCAGAATTAATGGCACAAGCGTGAGAAAAGCGTTTCTCGACCAGACTGAGAAACAGACAGAACGGATATGTCTAAACTGAGATTTTAAGAAAACATTTTTCATCCCTTTCTGTGACAAGCTGTTATGCATAAGGTTTTAATGAACCATACTTTCAAAAAGCAGTGGGGAAGCAGCACATGTGCAGCTTTACGTTCTTAAGTACTGGCTGCAATAGGGGAACATTTTCTTGTGCACAATAAAAGAGTCATGCTGTCTTTGCCCTGCTTATTTTTGTGCAGGATGAATTACCAAGATATGTTACAAAACATACGTCTGAGGCAGCCATTTTTGTGACACTCTTCAGCGTTGTGGTTCGGCTCAAATAGACAGTAAGCTTGTTTATGTGACTTGATGTGTCCAGGACATAATTCAGTTTTCAAGAGATCAATCAAACTGATGAAATGCTTGAATGCTGCCATTGTGATGAGTGAAAAGATAGTTTGTGCAAACTTTTGCATATTAGTAGCTTACCAGGTATTGCTTAGTGTGATGAAGTTCAGCAGTCCAAGACCTTCTGCTCTCAGGAATTTCTAAAGGATTAAAAGATGGGAAACAAGCCTAGATGATGATGCAGGATTAATTCTAACCTCTCCTGAACATATTCCTCTTTACCAACACAGAAATACATATTAAGGTCATAAGTTTGACCATGACTTCCATATGTGGGCCAAACTTCTGCCAAAGTTAGAGGAACATAATTGTCTAGAATGCCATTGTATGCTACTGGAGTGCAATTTCCCTTCACTGGAACTAAGAGGCCTAGTACAAACCTGTTCCAGCACGACGATGTCCCTGAGCACAAAGTGCGGTCCATAAAGACATGGTTTGGAGTGGAACTACAGAGCCCTGACCTTAACCCCAGTGAACACCTTGAATAAATTGGATAAATACCTTGGATAAATAAATTGAATTGCTGACTGATCGCCAGGCCTTATCGCCCGACATCAGTTACCGACCTCAATAATACTCTTTAAAACAAAACCCAAACATTAAAATAAAATTTTTAATTAAAACAAACCCCAAACATTCCAAAATCTAGTGGCAAGCTTTTACAGTTAAATGATAAATATAACATGACAGTGTATGATATATTTATAATATTATCCTTTTATACTCACCTGTTATTTTAAAGGAACTAAGGGAACTTGGAAACCTGACAGATCCGGGCCTTTAGTGGACAAGATATAGGGACTTGAAAAGTTTTGACACAAACTACCTTAAAATTATATATGTAAATTCTACATTGTTAAACATTCATCCATTTTACTCATCTGGACAGGGATTAGAGAGCATGGTATGTAGAATCCACTGGAGTGGATGTTTGTGTTATCTGACATTGCTTACCTTCAGACTGTGTTTTCTTCTGATATGCATATTCAGATTCTTTTTGTTAAGTGTAATTCCACAGCGAGTGCACTGAACCTTTTCCTGCACATGAACACGCTTTGCTAGGAAGGCTGATTTGGTGACGGATGCTGGCTCTATGAAGAACGTTGGTACTGTGATGTACACTAGTTGTGTGGTGGTAGCTGGTACTGTGACAAAGGCGAGTGTTTTAGGTGAGCATGGAGGAGGGGTAGGAGACGGTCTAGCAGATCGGCTTCTGCATGCTGTTAAATGCTTGATCAGTTGAACTTTTCGTATCACTGTTGTTGTGCAGTAACAGCAATGAAAATGTGCTAGGTCTCTGCAGTTCAAGTTGCACTTGACTATGATGAAGTCTAAAAGTCAAAAATAATAAGAAAAAAATGTCTGTAAATAGAAATCCATTCAAATTACAACAGAAGGAGGCATAATTCAGAATAACCCATGTGACCTAGAATAAAACTGAACAAAGATTTAAAAACTATGATGCATAGTTACCTTCATGCTGCACTGCCAGGCTTAGGTGGTTGAACACATGGTTTTTTACATGATATAACTCATTAGGATGGTACACTTCAGATGTGCAGAATGGGCAGTGATATCTAAGGTTACTGCAGCATGTTGTGCACCGTTCAATTGGAGCTTCCTGTCCCCTCTTCAAAATTGTTATATGCATCTATGAACGAGTAAATATATAAAATTACACAATAACTTGAGTGTCTTGTGAGTAGCACTGCATGCTTGAATCACGAATTGAGTAAATCTGAGTGGGAGATTTGCCAGGAAGTAACCCAAATGTAAAAATCAAGAAGAAACACAATATTTCCAAGACTGGATGTAACAGTAGTTTGCCGAAATGACAGTAAGGCAGTTTCTAAGTTCCTAAATTCTACCTTGATAAATGCAGTTAAATTTATCAGTTAACAGAATATTATTCCAGCTAGCTAAGTATTACTAATGAAATGCACATGAGAGGTTATTTGTTTGTCAACAGAGATTATTTGTTTGTTAATAGCGTTTGGTGTGGACCACAGAATTGTTATTTAGGGCCTGATAAACAAAAAGATTGATTTACAGAATGGTGCACTTTCTTTCTCTCATGACTGTACTTTTGCACTAGCCAGCTTGCAGGCCATCAAGCGACCCAGCTCCCTAGTTAGCTAGCCAGCAACCCTGGACAATACTCAATGAATTCAAGGAACATCACCTAAAATAACAGCTAGTGTGAATAATGTTAGCTTCCATAAACGTTTACTGATTAAAAAAAAGATTTACGCATTTACAATACACTAAATATGTACTTTCTTTGAAGTATACTGTCTCTTATGTGATTTGCTAACTTAAATGTGTTCTCTGCCATTATACTTTGTGAACTTTTTGTAATTAGTGGCAAAATTGAGAACACCGTGGGAAGAACAAAAACATTAACGTGGGAATCTAGAGACCTGAGCTGACTCCACTTAATGACATATCACAGCACAACACAGAAGGCGTAGGATCAGGTCCAGCTCCATCCCCTGGACATTGGCTTCTGCAGCAAGGACCATTTATATAATTACTGTAAACTCTACATCATTTATGCATTCGTCCATCTCAATAAATTTTTGATGTTGCATCTGAATTTTGAACAGGAGAGAATGGTTTGTGGAATGAACTTTTGACATCAAATATCCCATCGAGTGGATCTAAGTATTGGTTGGACAGGTGGTGATTGTCTGTGGCATCTCTTACCTTCAGACTGTGTTTTCTTCTGATATGCATATCCAGATTTTTTTTATTAACTATAATTCCACAGTGAGTGCACTGAACTTTTTTCTGCACATGAACATGCTTTAAGGCTGATTTGCTCATGGACGGCGGCTCTGTGACAGACACCGGTTTACTGACAGACTCTGCTTTAATATCAAAGGTGGATTCAGTACAGGGCCATGGAGATGGGGTAGGAGATCGTCTTCTGCATGCTGTTAAATGCTGGATAATTTGAACCTTTCTTATCACTGTTGTTGCGCAATAACAACAATGAAAATGTGCTTGGTCTCTGCAGCGCAAGTTGCATTTGACGATGACGAAGTCTAAAAGTCAAAGTGAAAAAACACATCTGTAAATAAATGCTGGGAATAACCTATATGACTAATGGAATGCAAAAACTGAATAAAAGCATAGTTACCTTCATGCTGCACTGCCAGGCTTAGGTGGTTGAACACATGGTTTTTTACATGATATAACTCATTAGGATGGTACACTTCAGCTGTGCAGAATGGACAGTGATATCTAAGGTTATTGCAGCATGTTGCGCACCGTTCAATTGGAGCTTCCTGTCCCCTCTTCAAAATTGTTACATGCATCTATGAATGAAAAAATATACATCATTTTTAGGAAAAAAACATGACAGGAAGTGCTGTTGTAGGAAAATAAATCATGCAGGGGTTGTGTGACGTGGCCTGATAAGAAGCAGAGGGCTATTGCCAAAAAACTTTCGGTCTATAACCACACACCCCTTTTTACAATTTTTTTATTTAAGCAACCTTGTACAATGCTCAATGAACTCAAGACATGCCACCTAAAATAATAGCTAGTGTGAATAATGTTAGCTTCCTTATACCGCTACTGACTGGCATGCTCACAATACATTAACTACGTAATTACTTTGAAGTATACTGTCCACTATGTAATTTGCTAACTTAGAGGAATTCTCTACTATTATGTCTTGTGACACCACAATATAAGAGTCTAGAGACCTGATCCAACTCCACCTCCTAAACTTTAGACCAATGACATATCACAACACAACACAGGAGGCGTTGGATCAGATCCGGAGCCGTCCCCTGAACATTTGGTTTGGCAGCAGGACCATCTATAAAATTACTGTAAACTCTTCATTATTCATGCATTCATCCATCTCAGATAATTCTTGGTTTTGCACCTGAAATCAACTTTTGAACATAAACAGCAGAGCATGGTTTGTGGAATAATAAATATCCCATTGAATGGATCCAAGTATTGGTGGGACAGGTGATGATTGTCTGTGGCATCTCTTACCTTCAGTCTGTGTTTTCTTCTGATATGCATATCCAGATCTTTTGTGTTAACTGTAATTCCACAGTAAGTGCACTGAACGCTGTTCTGCACATGAACATGCTTTGCTAGTAAGGCTGGTTTGGTGACAGACACCGAGTTGATCATGGACGCCGGCTGTGCGAGGGACGCCGGCTGTGCGAGGGACGCCGGCTGTGCGAGGGACGCCGGCTGTGCGAGGGACGCCGGCTCTGTGAGGGACGCCGGCTCTGCGAGGGACGCCGGCTCTGCGAGGGACGCCGGTCTACTGACAGACTCTGGTTTAGTATCAAAGGTGGATTCTATACAGGGCCATGAAGATGGGGTAGGAAATTGTCTTCTGCATGCTGTTAAATGCTTGATTATTTGAACTTTTCTTATCACTGTTGTTGTGCAATAACAACAATGAAAATGTGCTTGGTCTCTGCAGCGCAAGTTGCATTTGACTATGACGAAGTCTAAAAGTCAGAGAAAAAAAACACATGTCTGTAAATAAATGTTGGGTATAACCTACAGTCACCGTCAGGAGATCGCATACGTGGACATGAATCTCGTCATGGACATGAACATCATGGCTATATCAGGCTTTTAATGATTTATTTGAACTAAAAAAAAAACCCAAAACAAAAAAGAAGTCAATGCACTAAGTTTTAACTTATTTAGTTTTTTCCTAACAGGTGCTTTTTGAGCATTCCACAACTTCCCCAGTCTTTTGCTGCCCCTGTCCCAATTTTTTTGGAGTATGTTGCAGGAATCAAATGCAGAATGATTTGTATTGTGTTCAACTGAACATAAAAAATTTGTAACTCATTGCATTCTGCTTTTATTTGCGTTTTACACAGTGTCTCAACTGTTTTGGAAACCACGGTTGCACAATCATTCTGAACAGTTCAAAGAAATGTCTGAAAGGCCAACACTGCGATGTCTATGATGACATTTATGTCTGTGTATGCAAACTTCTGACCGTGACTGCATATGACTGATGGAATAAAACTGAACAAAGCATAGTTACCTTCATGCTGCACTGCCAGGCTTAGGTGGTTGAACACATGGTTTTTTACATGATATAACTCATTAGGATGGTACACTTCAGCTGTGCAGAATGGACAGTGATATCTAAGGTTGTTGCAGCATGTTGCGCACCGTTCAATTGGAGCTTCCTGTCCCCTCTTCAAAATTGTTATATGCATCTATGAACAAAAAGATAAACGCATTTAAGGAATAAAACATGACAGGAAGTGCTGCATGCAGGGCTCATGTGATGGGGCTTGATATGAAGCAGAGTGCTATTACTACACAAAAGTTCATCATTGTTCTATAACGGCATATCCCATTCTACAAATCTATTTTACTAATGAATGATATGCCATGCTTTTCAACTGTTGGAACGTCTATGAGTCAAGTTATCACTCCTGTTATCACTTATATTAGAGGAGCTATAAACAGTCGTTTCCTCACCGGTCATGTTACTGAAATATCACAAAGTGCAAAGGCCTCAGTCTTGAAGTTTCTCCCATGCCGGAAAACTTTCACCTTAAAGTGCTAACACTATAAACTCCTTCCATAAATGTTACATAAACAACTCCTTACAGAATGCTTCACTAGACTTCACATTCAACAGTGTTAAATCTGTTTATTATTGGCCTTAAATTACATGGCGCGTAATACATACAGCATAAACCCTTATGAACGAGTTGTTACTATAGAAAATACTACAAAAACAAACCTGTGATTGGAATTACAGTCGGACTATTAACAGGAACTGCTGTTAGAAAAATAAAGCAACACCTTCTGACCAATCACATTCGAGAACTCACACACCTACTGGAGCGCCTCGTGGGCTGAGTGCAGAAATGATCAAGTACATTTCAGTTGGGATTTGCTTTAATGTAAGCAGGAATAAGTCCGCGTAACATTTTAGGTGAAGCGCAAATAACATTTTTGAGGAAATTTGCACCTCGCTACATGTAGTTAAAATTAGCAGGAAGCAGGAAGCAGGACTTTAACTTCAGCTTGCAGTCCAGAAAGCAACCTAGTCAACACAATAGCAAGCTCATACACTGCTTAATGAATTCAAGTAACAGCCCTTAATACAGGCCCATGCAAATTATGTACTTACTTCGAAGGATGTGTTGTCCAGGATATCTGATTCAGACAGTTTTTCCAGCTCTTTTCAGGAGAAAAGTAGCTAAAGCGTGCTTACTGCATATCCAGTCCAGGGAGTGGGCGTGTCCCTGATCCAACTCCTCCCACCAACCTAAAACTGAAACAACAATGCGCATGCGCAGTAATGCGCATACAGCTAACGTCCCAAATGCTCGGTTTTCAACCCATGCACCCTCGAGGGCGCGAGAATTCATCAAAGGCTGACAATTTGTTTAGGGCACCAAAGTGCACACTTTGTACTAGAATCGCAGTGGCCAGTATTTGGGACATGGCCACATGACATCCATCACTACCGTCAAGTCAGCCTGAAAACTGACTTTTTGTTCCTTCCTTCAAATTTACGAAACATTAATGAGATGTGGATTTTCCTGTTTCAATTCGTCGACATGCTTGCTAGTAACTGATCCTGTTTGTAAACAGCTAGCCTAGTTAGCTAGCCTCTTTTATTTAATTATTCCAGTAGCACTGACTAGCAGCTCGATAGTTAAATGAGTACAGTAGGTTTGGGCAGAGAAATTTAGATGCGTTTATGAGTGGTTATTATTTATATCTTTAACAGTTTACAAAACAGTTTGCTTTATGGTTTAGCAAAGCTAACTAGCATGCTAGGAAACAGAGAACAGAACTGAATAAAACAAATTCTGTTGGAGCATGTCAACCTTGTTTCCTGTATATGTTTATTTGATCCTGGGTAAGTGATGATGCATTTTCATACCACAATAATTGCTTATTTTTTAAAAGCACGTTTCATATATTTTCTAAGAAACTAATTAGGACAAAAGCTGTAAGGATCATAGTTGTAGTGACGTGTGTGTGTGTGTGTGTGTGTGTGTGTGTGTGTGTGTGTGTGTGTGTGTGTGTGTGTGTGTGTTGACACAGTGATTAACACTCAAGACATGTGT
>JAQQZR010001434.1:0-11247 GCA_030068235.1 Notoglanidium macrostoma
ACACACACACACACACACACACACACACACACACACACACACACACACACACACACACACACACACACAAAACAAATCCTAACATACACACTCTAATATAACATACACATATACAGGCACACACTCATTAACTTGAGCCTATTATTAAAGTATGTAATTTATGTATTAATTTATGTATTTATGTTATTTAAGTATGTTACAAATGAGGATGGGTTCCAATTTGAGTCTGGTTCCTCTCAAGGTTTCTTCCTTTCGTTGTCTCAGGATGTAAAGTTTCAAAGCTCTAGGTGCCTTTGTTGCTAGTCTAGGAAGGCAAAAATCTTGCTGTCTTAGGCCTAATATCCCCATTCATTTACAATGATGTTAATTAATTAAAATATTTATATAAAATTAATGGATAAAGTTACATGTTTGTGTTTGAAACCTTGAGTTCTGCATGTGTCACAATGTGTCACAGGATGTAAAGTTTCAAAGCTCTAGGTTCCTTCCTTGCTAGTCTAGGAAGGCAAAAACCTTGCTGCCTTAGGCCTCTTTTTCTCAGCCTATTAGCACTCACTCTCATGAAACTGCTTTTGCCAGGCTCACACTGGCTTGTCATTGAGTATATAGGGTTAATAAATTGAATAATATTTTATTATAATTATATTCACTAAATTTTCTTTAGGGAAACATTGCTAATAACAATTTAATTATTACATTTGGACAATAGTTTGCACTGGTTGTGTTATTACATGATAGAGCTGGCAATTACATATTCAGTTAGCAACTCATTGTAATTTTGCACTGTTTGTGCCAATTCAACCTGTCAGTTCCATACATAACACGAAACACATCATGTTTTATGCCTCATGCCAACTTTATTTTAAACCATCATAGTCTTAAATCTTTTAACTGATAAAATTAACTTAAATATTTCTGGAAATTCAATCATCAAACCCACTGAAGTCACAAAATCATAAGACTAAATGTACCGTTAATGTTTTTGCCAAGTTTCTTCCACCTAGGTGCCTTACTTATTAAGGTTAAGGTTCACTTTATTGTCAGCTACTGTGTACATGTACATAGTGATATGAGACAGTGTTCCCCTGTGGTGGTTAGATTATTTACAGTGCGCACAGTGGATATTAGACACAAGACACAAGACAACATAACACTAATTGCACATATGTAGATTTAATACAAAAGAAACTTATACCAGCAAAATATGTACACATACACATGCAGATATATGTACACATATTTTGCCTTGGTGAGCAAGACGACAGCTGGCAGCAGAGTGTTGCATGTAATAAATTGCATGTAAACAACCATTTCAACATGTGGAAATGAAAAGAAATGGAGGAATATGAATAGTCTATGTAACAATTGGACGTATAGAAGTGGTCGAAACCACAAGTGCAGCGGTGTGCACTGATGAACGAAGTCAACGCCTTACCGGAGGATGGGCAGGAGGGAGAAGAGGGGTTAGCAGGTGAAGAGGTGAGAGCAAACCGTCACGTGCTGAGACGGAGTCGCTAGGCGTGTGCCGCGGCGCGCATGGTGAGAGTAAAAGAGGTGACGCGTGAAACAGAAATCCAGCCGGAGTAAAAACACGGAAACAAATGCGAACTCACGAGACTAAAAGAAACCGAGCGTTGGGAGCAATCGCTAAAACAACCTAGCGGAAAGACAGGTAACAATAATCCAGGAACGAAATGCTTACAGGAAAGCGGGAGGCTCATAGCATAAACCGTAGAGTTCATGAACAAGTGGCGATCAGACCGAGACTTCCGTGTTTATACCTTGTGACCTGGAATTGAGGCTTTGACCCAGGATGTTGTTGTAGGTGCGTCCGATAGCATGCTATGGTAACGAGACGTGTGTCTGCTCGTGTAGTAGTTGTGGTAGTGACAGCGGGAAGCGCGACAGAGTCCCCCCTCGAAGGGCCGGCTCCCGACGGCCCAGCCAAGTCAGGCCTGGAGTCGTAAAAATTCCTGAATGAGGGTAGGATCCAGAATATCCCAGGATCGTTCCTCCGGGCCATAGCCCTCCCAATCCACGAGAAACTCATGACCCCTCCCACTACGACGGATGTCTAGCAGCTTACTCTCTGTGTAGGCCGGCTCTCCGCCAACGTTCCGAGGAGGCGGGGGTTCAGTGACGGGCGTGGACCACGGAGAGAAGAAGGCCTTGCGAAGAAGAGAGGCATGGAACACCGGGCTGGTGCGAAGGGTTCATGGGATGGCCTGGTATGAGACAGGGTTGATACGACGAACCACCTTGAACGGACCCACATAGCAAGAGCCCAGTTTGCGATTATCCGTAGTCCCCGGGAGCCCCTTAGCGGACAAGTATACTAGGTCTCCGGGGTGATAAACCAATGCAACCCGGCGGCGGCGATCAGCACGACGCTTGGTGGCTGCCCTAGAGGCTTTGAGGTTCCGACGGACCCGGGCCCAAACCCTGTGGAGACGACTGACAGCGGTGTTGACAGAGGAGATGGGACCGGAGACCCGGTCATCGGAGAACCAGGAAGGAGTGACCCCAGTGGCAGCCTCAAATGGCGGCATGCCGGTAGAAGAGGTGACTAGCTGGTTGTGGGCCAAGAGAAGATGCTTGGACCACGTGGAGGGATGCGAGGAGCAGTAACACCTGAGATATTTAACCAGCTCCCAATTGATTCGTTCAGTCTGTCCATTTGACTGAGGGTGGAAACCGGACATGAGACTAATGTCCACCCCTATCTGTCTCCAGAATAGTCGGCAGAACTGGGCGATGAACTGGGGCCCTCGGTTGGTTAACAGATCCATAGGAGGACAATCGTATCTTACCACCTCTCTGATGATCCACTCGGCCGTCTGCTGAGCTATGGAATATGTAGGGAGGGCAATGAAATGAGCAGTCTTGGTAAAACGATACACCACCACCAAGATGATAGTGTGTCCCTGCGAACAGGGGAGTCCTGATATGAAATTGAGGGAGATGTGGGACCAAGGGCGTCGAGGGATGGGGAGAGGGTGGATGAGGCCCTGAGTGTGTCGGTTCTCAGGCTTGTTAAGGGCACAGACCGGACAAGCTTGGACATAGTCTCGCACGTCCTCCTCCATGGAGGGCCACCAGAAGTGGTGTTGAACCAGTTTTAGGGTGCGTAGGCACCCCGGGTGGCCAGCCAGTCTCTCACCGTGACCCCACCGGAGGGTACGGGGGCAGAGAGAGGAAGGCACAAATGTAGTGTTAGGTGGTGTGTCGCCCGGGGGTGGTTCGGATTCATGAGCTTGACGAATGTCCTACAGGAGGGACCATCAGACCTGACCAACAACACACTGTTTGTCCAAGATGGTGGATGGAGAAGCACAATTGTCGTCAGGCAAGTGAAGGTGGGAGAGAGTATAGGGTTTAACTTTCTTGGATCCTGGCTGATAAGAAATAGTGAACCTAAACCTGGTGAAAAAGAGAGCCCACCTGGCTTGGCGAGGGTTGAGGCATCGGGTTTTGCGGAGATACTCGAGGTTTTTATGGTCCATCCAAATGAGGAACGGGTGGTCCGCACCTTCCAACCAGTGGCGCCATTCTTCCAGGGCCAATTTGATGGCTAGTAGTTCCCGATCCCCAACAACGTATCTCTGTTCTGTGGGGCTGAGCTTCTGGGAAAAATAAGCGCAGGGGTGGAGTTTGTTATCTGCGGCAGATGTTTGACACAGGATGGCTCCCACTCCACTCCACTGAGGCGTCGACCTCCACGACGAAGGGTCTCATGGGATCCAGATGCATAAGGATGGGAGTGGTGGTAAAGCGAGCCTTAAGGGTGTCGAATGCTTCCTGGGCATCCTTGGACCAACGCAGCATACAAGGTTTACCATGGAGCAGGGACGTAAAGGCATGGGGTATCGAGCTGTAGTTCCTCATAAAGCGTCGATAGAAGTTGACGAAGCCCAGGAAGCATTGAAGTTGTTTAATGGTCCTAGGCACGGGCCATTGGATGATGGTAGTAGTTTTGATGGGGTCCATGGACATCCCTCGGGGAGTGACAATGAAGCCGAAGAAGGACGTAGTCATGGTGTGAAACTCACTCTTCTCCAATTTGACAAATAGATGGTGTTGAAGAAAATGCTGGAGGACCTGGCGAACATGTTGGGGATGAGTCTTGAGATCGGTAGAAAAGATGAGGATGTCATCCAGTTACACAAACACAAAGTGACCCAAGAATTCCTGCAGGACGTCATTGACTAGACCCTGGAAGGCAGCCGGGCTGTTACAAAGGCCAAATGGCATCACCAGGTATTCGTAGTGACCGTTGGGTATAATGAATCCCATCTTCCACTCATCGCCCTCTCGTATATGGACCAGATGGTAGGCATTGCGGAGGTCGAGTTTAGAGAAGATGGTGGCGCCAGCGAGTAGTTCAAAAGTGGAGTCCATCAGTGGCAATGGGTACTTGGTCTTGATAGTGATTTTCTGTAGTCGATGCTGGGGTTGAGTGAGCCGTCCTTCTTCCCTACGAAGAAGAAGGGAGCAGCAGCAGGAGAAGTGGAGGGTCTGATCAGGCCCTGAGCAAGAGCTTCAGAAATATATTTCTCCATGGCACGGGTCTCTGGTATGGATAGGGAGTAGAGGCGTCCCCTAGGGGGGCTGCTGCACGGTAGAAGCTCAATGGCGAGGTCAAATTCTCTGTGAGGAGGTAGAGAGGAGGCTCGACTCTTACTGAACACCTGAGCCAGGTCGTGGTATTTGGGAAGTACCGGGGTCAGGTCGGGGGTGTCCTTCTCAACACATGAGTTAGCCATGGGGGTGGAGCCTGACCAAGTGATAGAGGTGGGTGAGTCTGGGGATTCTTCACGGAGGTGATCCATGCAAGATGGTCCCCAATTGGACAGTTTGCCCTTGGCCCAATCGAACTGGGGTTGATGGGCGGCCAGCCAGGGGTAGCCCAATACAATCGGTTCATCGGGTATATCCATTAGGAAAAAGGAACAGTGGTGATTGTCCGTGGTGATTGTCCTGAGTAAGGAGGTGCAAAGATTCCGTGAGTTCGTCTAAATGGCCTTTTCCGAGGGGTCGTCCGTCTAGTGCGGTGACAGAGCGTGACACTGGGCAGGTGCGACAGGGTATATGGAGGCATCTGACCAAAGATCGGTTGATGAGGTTGACAGAGGACACGGAGTCAATAAGAGCTTTGGAGAGGAGCGGTGAATTGAGGTTGGAAGACCACGTGAGAGAGACGGGCACTTCACACCGGTCCGCGTGGCCGTGGGGTGCGACGATGCCTATCAGTGCTGCCCCCTGGCCTGACAGGCGTTGGAATTTCCCCTCCTGGGATTCCTTGGCTGTACGGGGCATGATTGTATGAGATGACCAGGTTATCCACAGTATAAACGTAAACCCTCCAGAAAGCGTCGGGACCGTTCGTCTCTGGAAAGACGAGAATGACCAATCTGCATGGGTTTGGTACCGTCCTCAGAGTGGCTCGTAGCTCCTTGGAGTGGCAGCTCAGTGTGGAGTGGAGCTCGATAAGATTCCAGAGGTATCTTGCTTTCTGGTCTCCTCTCGCGTCGTCGCTCATCAATATCTTGCGCTAGCCAGATGAGCCTATCGAGATCTGTGCCCCAGTCACGGTGTACCAGCTTGTCCTTGATGCTCTGCTGGAGACCATTGTAGAACGCTGGGACGAGTGAGATGTCAGTCCACCAGCTCTGGATCACCAGAGTGCAGAATTCGATGGTGAAGTCACGGACAGAGCGAGTTCCCTGGGACAGCTAGAGGAGGCGGGGGGCGGCCGTCTTCTCGAGCGAGCCCTGGCTAAACACCTTGCGGATTGCGGCGAGGAACTCTATGCTGGTGTCAAGGTCAGGGTCTTGTCGGTCCAGCATGGCAGTGGCCCAATCCAGGACTTGGCCCCCCAGCCGGTTTATCAAGTATGCCACCTTAGATTCCTCATCGGGAAACTGGGGAGCTTGGAGGCGCAGAACCAAGGTGCACTGGGTGATGAATCATTGAACGACCTCGGGATCACCCGTGAAGAGGGGTGGGGCAGCAAGTGGCGTCACACAGGGTCGAGGGGTGGTGGTCGCGGTACTGCTGGGTTGGCGCGTAGGTGTAGCAGATGCTGATGAGGTGGGAGTCTAACGTTTCTGAACCACCCTGGCTAGCTGGGCGTAGTGATCGCTCATGACCCGGAAGCGAGGCTTTGACCCAGGATGTTGTTGTAGGTGCGTCCGATAGCGTGCTATGGTAACGGGATGCGTGTCTGCTCTTGTAGAAGTTGTTGTAGTGACAGCGGGAAGCGTGACAGTCTAGTTTAGAATATATAATATTGCACATGGAAAACATTAGCAGCATAAGAATTTATTGTGCATTCACAGCACTAGTATTACACAATAACACACATTGAACACATATTCAATTAAATTCAATTCAATTTTATTTGTATAATGCTTTTAACAACAGACATTGTCTCAAAGCAGCTTCACAGAAGTATATAAATTCTTAATATAAACTTATGAATCTATACATTTATCTATATATACCCCTAATGAGCAAGCCCGTGGCGACGACGGCAAGGAAAAACTCCCTGAGATGGCAAAAGGAAGAAACCTTGTGAGGAACCAGACTCAAAAGGGATCCCATCCTCATTTGGGTCACACTGTATAGTTCAATTACAACTAATACACTTAATACTAGGGTCAGGTTTAAAGTGCAAGACTGTTCATGGTGAGTCTATGACTTCAACCAGGAGTAGGACACCGGGATGGGTCAGGCAGGCCTGAATATATATGAGTACCGCTATGAGACATAGCACATGTACAGTCATCTGCTGGCATATGATTGGAAAAAAGTTCAAGTACAGGACTATTTATTCAGTATATGATGAGGTAGATTAGAATAAAGTGCAAGTGCAGTTCAAGGTCAATCTCATCCATCAGACTGCCTGGCAGAGAAACCTGGCTCGTTACTCCACAGAACACATTTCCACTGCTCCAGTGTCCAGAACCTTACCTGCCTGTCTATATTGTGCCAACTGTGAAGTTTGGTGGAGGAGGGATAATGGTGTGAGGCTGTTTTTCAGGGTTTGGGTTCGGCCCCTTACTTACAGCGAAGGGTAATCTTAATGCTTCAGCATACCAATACCAAGAAATCCCTTAAAATCTGTTTTGAAGTCTGTGATGAAAACATCAACAGTGTGAGTCATTCCCACCTATTTCAGCATTCTGTGTCACCATGACCCATGGTTACTGCAGCCTACACAATATGGTTGCTGCTTGTGTTCTGTATCAAGGCCTAAAATTTGATGCAAATAATTAATTTGATAAACTCAACGGTGCAAACCAGAACCTGTGTTGAGTGATATCACTAGGATCACTTAGTAGTTCAAGTACAGTATTATATAGTTTATTTACAATAGCACAATAATTTGTACTAACTAGTTAATACTTTGTAATAACTTAATTGTTGTTACCAGGGAAAAAAAAAAGAATTTAAAAGTGAGGAAACTTCAAGAAAGGGGCTCTACTTTTTTGTGTGCAGTAATATGTAATAGGTCTATAAAATTTTAAGTTGAGAAATCACAGAACATGTAGGTTAATATAAGAAATTATGCATATATTTTTGAATGATGGGGATTGAAGGACAGACTTCAATTAATCCATAATCAAATAATTTATTAGTAAAGCTGTATGTTTTTACTGTCGGTATATTTTTGAAATGTTACTGTTCTGGCACCACATCCGCGGTTAGTACCCAGGCACGCAATGCTGACGGTCGTCAGATTGATCAGCAGGTGTTGACTGTCATGAACCGATTAGCATCTCGAATGAATACACTTCGTGGGCACCATTTTAAATGCGAAGAGCGAGAGCAAGCACTCGCAGGTCTTCAAGAGCTGGAACACAAGAAAATGCTGGAACTGATGAAAAAGGTAAGAACATTATCAAATGAACTTCGAATTAACTGTATTAATACTACATGGCAAATTAATGTCGAATTATAAAGTAGGATTTCGAAGCAAAGATTAAATAAAAGTAATGTTTCTAAAAATAGTAGTATTTAAGATGCTTTTTGGTAGGCCTACCTTTAATATTAAACTGATATGTTATAATACAATATAATTAACTATAATGTTAAACCAGTGCTGTCGTGTAAGAATGACCCCTTTGGCTTAATTAATATGACAGGCTTTTAATAAGCTAGGTTAGGCCTACAGCTGAAAGAGGGTTTCTCTTATATATTTGAGTAGTAAATAAACAAATCAATGTCAGTATACATATACATCCACAATAAAATCATTGTCTTATTTGGAAAACTTGTCTTGATAAAGTAGGGATCTACATATTTTATTGTTAATGTCATATATAGTGGTTGCTATTAAATATTAATGTTCACATCTTGTTTACTTTGATTTTAAAGATCAACAAAGTGGAGACTGAAAAGCCTGTTCTTGTTGTGAAGCCCTGTTGTGATACAGGTAGGTATTAATGTAATGTTTTAACACTGAATGCTCCATGGTTTAACAAAATAATAGCAAATGACAGGTATCGCAGGTGATGGGGTCTTAGCGATGTAGTGCAGAAAAGTAGCTCTTTCTCTAATAAGATTTTGAACAGATACATGAATGTTTATTAATATAAATATACATAATGAACCTTTTATAGCTTCAGAGATCCTGTATTAATGCTCTACTCTTCATTTCTGCATTAAAGGAACAGAAAAAGACTCTTGATGCCAGTTCTGAGCTCTTTAATTGTAGCCAAGATGCAATAGCACAATATAAACTTTGGTTTTATTAGACTTTTTTTTCTCAATTATAATATTTGTATGTAACTGAATGAATACATTCTTGAAAAGTACAAAATAGTTTCAGTGGGCACTAAATGTTCATGTGTGTGTCTGTGATTGAGAGATTCAGAAGATAATCTTTTTATAGGTGCACCGTGAAGCACTATAGGTTTTTCACTCTGATAGTGCATGTGCTACAATTATCAAACAGAATGGAACAGCAAAAAATATTTTCTTTTTTGAGTCTGAAGTTGTGAATCTGGACTACACAAGCATTTTATAAAACTACCCATATCAAATTAACATGCATGACAGCATGTGTAACAAGTCTATTGTGTATAATCATTTAAAATGTGAACAAAGTGTTATAGGATGTTAAAATCTGTACAAGACAGATGTCAGTTATAATTAGAAGTTCCAGAAGCATATCATGAAATATAAATTTTTATGTTGGCCTATGAGTTTCACATGGATACATAATGCTGTGTTTTGTCCATGGTGCATTTTTCATGGAAAGAGAGTATTTTGAATTCCTGGTTAGTTAGATTTTTCTACAGTTTCACATATGAAATTTGATGGGATATATTTTTGTACAGGCTGAAGCTGATGACCATGACACTGATAGCAGCGCTATGGACCTTGACCATGACTCGGTGTATGATCCTTCGTACAGTGCATCAAATTCTTCTTCTGAAGAAGAGTATGAGGCACAGTTCCATTGTAGATCATCCACCAAGAAGGCAAAATGTTGATATGCCCTTTCTCAGCCCACCGCAAATGAATGAGAGGGTACGTCCATGTTAACAACTGAAACCAGAGTATCTGTCACAGTAAAACAATGCCAAAAAAATTAACATGGTAAACGAGTTTGGAACAAAAAACATTTCTGTGTGTACTGCAAGAAGCCGATTGGGAAAATGACACGGCACTTAGAAAGAAGACACAGTGGCGAACTAGATGTTGCCAAGGCACTCAGTTTCCAAAATGGCTCCAGACACAGAGCTGTGTTATTGGAAGAAATCAGGAACAAAGAAGACTATGAACACAATATGGAAATTATTTAAAAAGGCCAGGGGGAATTGATCACATGAAGGCAACATGTGGCAAAAGCAAAGGCAGCTGACTATTTGCCATGTCCTCACTGTTTAGGATTTTTTATCAAAAGTGATAAAATGCATGAGGCTTCCTGTAAAGTAAGAGAGGCAAAAAACATAAAAAAGAGAAAGAGGATCCAACCACTGCGGCATATCTTGTACCCATCACTTCCACTATTTCTGAAGGCTGTCAGAGCATCATTCATAACATGCAGCAGGATGACATTGCTATGTGTGTGAAGAACGATCCTACCATTTGTAAATGTGGGGACATGTTATATGAAAAACATGGTCATAAGTTTCAGCATGTGTATATCAGCCATAAAATGTGGGAACTGGGTAGGTTAATGTAGACTGTGAAGAAGCATGATAAGAGTGCGAGCACCCTGCAGGATGTGTGTTTGCCAGACAAGTTCCATACAGCTGTGTTGGGGGCAAGACAAACAGGTGGATTCACAAGTGAGAAACATGAATACAGGACACCTTCGTTAGCTTGCAAGTTAGGGTTGCTCTCTGAAGACTCTGTTGCACAAATACTACCTGGAGAACACCTAATGAGGGGAAACAGGAGAAAGGCAGAAAGTGCCAAGAACTTCCTCAAGTTAATGGAGTCACATTGGAATACTTATGTGTCTGGTTCTGCCCTACGTACGATGAGAACAGCAAAATGAAACAAAGATGACATGATCCCATTGACTGAAGATATTAAGAAGTTACAGACTCATTTGCAAGCCCTTCAACAGGATTCTCTAAAAATCCTTGAAGAGGACCCAGTCCAGATGCATGGACAACCCTTTGTCAAAGTCTGCTGACAGAAATCATCCTGTTCAACAGAAGGAGAGAGGGAGAAGCTTCAAAGTTATTGCTAAAAACCTATATTTCAAGAAACACCACATCAATACACCCAGATGTGCATGGCAGCCTTTCAAAACTTGAGCAGACACTTCTTAATAACTTCACAAGACTGGAAATTCATGGCAAGAGAGAAAGAAAGGAGGCAGTACTGCTAACAATGGAGATGGTCTCCTCCCTAGATGTTCTCATAGAACACAGGAGAAAAGTCAGTGTTCCCAAAGACAACCCCTATGTATTTGCAAGACTTAAGGCAGCTACACACATTAGAAGATCAGACTGTCTGCGGCATTTTGCTTCCGAGTGTGGTGCAGAGCACACAGACCACCTTACCTCTACGAAGCTGAGGAAACACATTGCAAACAGTGGAAACAGTCTGTCAGATGATGAAACTAAAAGACCATGAGATGGATCAGGTTGCAAAGTTCATGGGCCATGATATTAGACTCCATCGGGAGTACTACAGATTGTCTGAGAACACCCTGCAACTTGCTAAAATCAGCAAGTTGCTCATTGCAATTGAGATGGGACAGCACACTTACAAAGGGAAAAC
>JAQQZR010001435.1:0-11247 GCA_030068235.1 Notoglanidium macrostoma
TTGGGTTCATTGAGACCATGGTTGTTGTTCAATAATAAAATTATTCCTCAAAAATACAACTTGCCTAATAATTCTGCCCTGTATAACCTATGTGTTTATTATATTAAACCTGCTATGGCCCGACCCTAGCAGACAGTCAAAATTTAAAATTGCTCCAAAACTGCACTGGTGACACACACTTGCAAAATACTTCACACTCATGGTCCTCATGGAAGATTTTGTCTCACGGTCAGACAAAAATTTCCATGAGGACCATGACTGTGAAGTATTTTGAGTGTGTGTATGTGGAATGGTGTAAACAAGTTTCTATGTCTTCTTACTTTTCAGCAACTTAGAGGAAACAACTCAATTTGTCTCAATCTCAGTGCTTTGTATCAATATAAAACAGTATCTTGAGAGCAAACCATAATACTTAGTTGCCTCCAGTGAGAAGTCAAATGCCACTGATCTGTAGCTTCATTCAAGCACAATATCAACAAAAGGTTTTAGATATTTTAACAAATTAAAGGGTGTCAAAAGTGTGTGTGTGTGTGTGTGTGTGTGTGTGTGTGTGCGCGCCAAGAGAACAGTGTCCAACTGCACAACAAGCTGTGGTAAAAGAATGGCTGGATGATTATTTGAAGGCCACTGCAAAATCTGACCCCTTTTCATTCCTTTTACATAATTACCTTCTGCCTCCTCGCATTGTGCCGTTGGATTTGGGCATGTCAAGGAAATGCAAGTTGTGGGAGAATGGGGTTTGTACATTTTGTCATGAGGGTGATGCTACTTGAGAGGTCAATTTTAAGAGGGATCATCCTTTGGGGAGCATACATGTACTTACAAAATTTCATGGCAATCTGCCCAATAGATCATGAAACAACAAATCTGGCATATTGGCCTTAGGGTGGTGCTACAGGACAGGTGATGGTGACATTAAAACTGACAGGGTTCCTTCCCTGCAAGCATGAGAACACTCAGAATATTACTTGGCTCTCGATCCATCCATTATATGAATACATTGCATTCAAGTCAAATGTTTGGCCTGAGGGTGGCACCAAAGTAGCCACTATTATAACAACAAAAATAAAATTTATCAAAGCACAGGAAAAAAATGTATTCTAATGTCATTTGTGGATTTTAATCTATTTTTAAATCAAAGCTTCTAAGTGTGTTTACAGACTACAGAATGTTCACCAAGACTCAAGGTCTATTCTGGTATAGCCAGTGCAGAGCATGTGGAATTTTCTAAAATTATAGTAGCAGTCAGTCACCTTTCTGGGGAAACTATCAAACTATCCACTCTCCATATATCACAATGTTTTATCTGGGAAGCAAATTAGTATAAAATATTATTAAAATATACAATAAAATAAAATCACAGTTAGTCTGTAGATGCATTTAACCCTAGAGAACCACTTGGGTTATTTTTGACCCTACCTTTACTTTCCCCTCTATATTCAAGCCATTTATCAAAGTAAAGATTTTTTCGTGCAGTACAGCCCAGTGTGCCCTACATAACCCTATAACAGCGACACCTAGTGATAATTGACTGAGCTAACTGGATTTTTTTCCACATCAATTATGGCTGCCACCATGTTTTGAGGTTGGTGCTGTTAATGCTGCAAAGATTCACCTGTCAAGCTCTGAATAGGTAAGTGGTACAAATTTTGTATAATCAACACTAATGTTTAGATGTTATAGAACATGCATAATTAGGTTTTGGAAAGTTTGAAACTTTTTCAGTAACTTTAATCACATCATAAAGTTGTGGGGTCAAATGGGGTCATCCCATTGGGTTACCTGGGTTGTAGCTGTGCAGGTTTAGCCTGCTCATCTATGATGCTGAGTAACATAGAATAATATATATAATATCATCCCTTTGAAGTGTTGTCATAGTGTGTTTCTTGTATTTTAACATGTTTATATTTATACACATACATTTATCAAGTAAATTCAAGTGGCCTTCGTCATTTCAACCATACTGTATACATGTAGTACATTTACATTTACATTTATGTCATTCGGCAGACACCCTTATCCAGAGCGACTTGCATACATCTTATTTTTATACAAGTGAGCAGTGAAGGTTAAGGGCCTTGCCGTGGCAGCTTGGCGGTGCTGGGATTTGAACTCACGACCTTCCGATCACTAGTCCTTAACCACTGTCTTAACCACTGTGTACAGTACAGTGTACAGTGAAACAAGACATCGTTTCTCCAGAACCAAGGTGCTACATACAAGACAACACAAAAGTACAAAAGGTGCACGTGTGCAACAGAACACAACAGAAGACAACATAAAGTGCATGTGTGCAAACATGGCAAAAACAACATAAAGTGCAAAGTGTGCAAATATGCAAACAGTGCAGACATAAGACAAGACAAAAACAAGAATGAATGTGAACAACAATCTGAATGTGATGTGCAAGATTATAGAGGTGCAAAATGTGCAGAGTTTTGGAGGTAGCCCGTTTAGCTGAGTGGCGGCGTCTGGAACTCTGTCGCCGAGCTATGTCTCCGTGAAAACAATGACGCAGCACTCCCTAAACTCGCGCTGGGTAGTCCGCTGGAGTCGGATATAGTTCAATTTATTTGTCCAGAGAACAGACATTGGAAAGTGCCATGGTTGGTAGGGACGGTCGGCTAGGATTAGCTCTTAGCCTAGCGCGGACCCCCGCCCGCTTGCCGTGCGTCCGCTTCCTCGCACACCGCTCTCAGTGGACCCCCCCGGCTGCTGGCATCAGGACTGGAGGCCTGGTTTCCGTAGCAACCCGAGGATGCGTAGCATTTCCAAGAGGTCATCCTGCAGGTCAGTTTATATATTTGTGCTGATGTAGATGTGATTGTGTGTTTTTGTGTTTTATTTTTTTGTAAACTGGCAAACAATGGCTTCCACTTCCCACAAACCCTACTAAACCATACAACAGGTCCTAGATAAGACATGTGGTCATGACAATGACTTGGGGACAGATGATGATGACACCAATGATGAGGACATCATCTTCCCTGGTGACACTGGTGCTGATGATGCCAATAAGGAGAGTAGACATGCAACTAGCGAGGAAGAATACTCAAGTGATGATGTTTTGCTTACTCAACATCAGTCTCGGCCAAAATCTGTGCAGAGTGCATACAAGTTGCACAACAAACCTTTACAACCTCAAGTCAACTTTCATGGCCCACCCATCCTCCCAACCAACAGACCTAACTGGCATCACAGAGGGACCTTTGCCATACTTCTGGGTATTAGGGGTTAGAAAATGATTCCCTTTTTGAGAGCATCCCAAAATTGTCTTGCTTTTCTTAATTTTCTTAATAAATTATTTCTTGATTTTTATATTTTTAAAAATAAAAAGAACAACATCTAATAAAATGTACTGTAGATGTATGCAGCAATCATTGTGCATTTTAACTACTTCTTCTGATATGTTCTGCACAGCTATCAAAAAGAGAGAAAAAATTAAAACAATGGGAGCCAAAAAAACTCTTTTTCTCTTACATATCTTTCTGAGAGTCAAAGAATCAAACAAAGGTCATGAAATCTAGATAATCATGTGACGCAATGAAATATCAAGCAACATTTTGCATGCAAAACAGTACATATACTTTGCAGTAGGCTGGGAGAGACAAATAAGCAATAATGTTGACAAGCCTGACCACTTCTGGCTCCAGATTAGTAGCTGTTGGGTTATCATTTTTATAAAGTTTTGTTTACCTTGTTGATAGCCCTTCAAAGGCATTCAAGTTGTCTTAAATACAAAAAGGATATTTTCCCAGATGCAGCCTATCAATCCAGTTTCTGTTTAATCTGGTGAATCCCTTTACCCCACTACTATGGGATAGATGGGTCTTTCTTTGTGGAACAAAAAAAGCTCTTTCCCAAAACATTGACATGGATACCCAGCATAATACACAGGTCTTGGGGGTGACAATTTCTAGGAACTATTTCCTGCCAAAAAACACTGTTAAACTATATACACAAGTCTCTGAGTACCTGTGAGTCCTTACACCTCCATAACCGATAAATGCAGATGGCCAATGTTCTTCAACTGAAAATCCTTCCCGAATCCCCACCATTGTGCCATCAGGGTTGTAGAAAATAAACTTCAAATAAACTTGACATTAATACAAACCTGATCAACTTGTGGTCTATATCCACATGTACCAGTGACAAGGGCCCTAGTACAGATTACACTCTGTGTACAACACAGCCAAGCTTTAACAGCTTGAGATGATGCCCATGCAATCAACCCTACGCATAGAGGCTGCAACTCTTCTCCACTGAACCCTGGGGCCCTCTGACCATCCTACAGCCCGTTTAGTAAATCATTCATTACGGAAGCAACCAAACTGTCAAGTTCATCATCATTGTTGGAATTAGAGATTTTACTTACAGATAGCTCATACTTCTTGAAACATCCTTAATTGTGGTTATACGAGGCACAGGAAGTCAAGTATGGAGCATTTCTTTCAAGCATTGTTCTTCAATTAAAATTTTTGGTTGTCCAGCAGTGGCAATGACTTCCACTGTGACGCATGGGGCTGGACATTCTAGTAGTGCCTTCACAATGTCAAAGAGTTATTGCAAAGCCTGAGTGATATCAGGAGGTCTACATGATTAAATGGGGCCTGATGAAGACACAACTTTTGAGAACAAAGAAATTCCAGATAATCCAGAGTTAATTTTAGACTAGCTGGAAATCAGCCCAACTTCCTAAAAAGCTTGCTGTGTGTAAATGTAGGAAGGAAATGCCTTAGCAGACACAGCAGCTAGAAAATTAACTGAAACAGGCATGCTGTGTCAATTGTTATCTTTATTTTAACCAGTGGATCTCACTACTCTAGGAGAAATACAAAATTAAGATTCTCCCCAGGAAAAACAGCAGTTGAAAAAAGGGGGTGGTAAAACAGTAGGTTACCTCTGGCAAAGTCCTGATGGTAAAGATATACTCCCAAAAATCTTTATCTATATGCCACTCAGTTGAGCCATGTACAAACCCATGTCTCAAAATGAAGGATGGTAGATAAAATAAATAAAACACAGGATTTAACATCTATTCAAAAAATGTTTGCGAGTGATGTTTAATCTGTGCTAAAAACAATCCATAAGGCAATGTTATGTAACCCATTTAAAATTAGCAAATGAGCAGGGTTAAGTTATTCCCAGTTTATACATAATTACTTGAGGAGTAACAGAATAATTATAAAGCGTTATGTAATTAGGATACAAAAAAGGTAACTGTATTCCATTAAAGCTGTAAAAAAAAAAAAAAAGCTGTAATCAAATTACCGATACATTTAGTAAAAATGGGGATTAAAATCGAAATAAAAGTTATTGCCGATAATTAAATTATTAGTTGAACTACGTTGTGAAGCACACTGTGCACGCGTTATTTCATAAAAATACATCTGAACGAAATGGAGGAGTAGAAATATCAGTAGGACTTTCTCTACTGTATGAAACTCTTTACTGTACACTACTCTGCGGGCCTCATGACGTAACTTATCTTTTAACATGAGTAATATTATCATTCGTTTGTGGGAATGTGAAGAGAAGTGTGATGTTCCTGCTTGAATTGTCCAGAACAGCTTTGTTATGTTTTGTTAGACAGCAAGTAGCAAACCTATTTGAATCAATTAGCTTAAAAAGTAAAAAGTTAAATTACCCTTTTTTTGCTACCCCGATTTCCATTCACAAGTCGATCCCAAAAAGAGTCAATTCACTAAGCTTGGGCATTGAAAACTAAGAGTCAAATTCAAATCTTTGGAGTCGATTCTACACACTGAAAATGATTTGCCTCATGTGTGCACACAGCAAGCAAAATTAACTTCATCGGAGAGTTTCAGTGAGCAATACAGGCAGCTGATATATTTTTTTATCTATATTTTGAATTTGTCTATTCAAAATCTGAACAAATCATGGGTTGAAATATGAACACACAGCTGCAGAACATGTGGTAACTGATTAAAGAAGTGATAAGCACTACACGATGTAGGCTACATACCATCACCTTGAGTTAGTCTGAGTGTATATTCAGTACCATCTATAATGCTTATACTGAATGAGTATTACCATTCATTTGGTTGACATGAGCACTATTCTCATGCTGTGAAAGATTATCTAATAAATATCACTAATGTAGTAATTATTTAACCGCTTTAATAAAGACTGGTTAAGAAAAACTTCTGTAGTAGTGCTGATTAAAATGCTGCAAATAAGTAATTTAAATAAATATATTTGTATAATATTTTTATAAATTAAACCAATTGAATAATGAAGGAAATATTATTCAATTAACAGCCTAAACATAATCAAATAAAAAAAATAATTATAAAAAAAAAATAAATAAAAATAATCTGAAGTTGCAGCCTAAATAAGAATCATATACTACACATACATGTGCACACAACATTTCACAGGTCTCACAACTCTCACCACTCTGGTCTCTAGTTAAATCATAGCTAATCTTACAGTCACCAATTCATTATCATGGCCTTTAGTGAAAAATGTGTTCACTGGGTGGAAATTTCACCATTATTTAGCATTTAAAGCGGAAAAGGGAAACAACATCATAGTACAGTGCAAGTTCTGCCCTCCAGCTGAAAAAATGCTATCATTATCCACATATTTGGTATTGAGGTAATCCAAAAGTAATGGAAAGTAATAAGTTAGATTACTTTAATTTTGTGGTAATTAGATTAAGTTTCTGACTTCATTTTTTAAAATTAATTTAAATAAGTAAATTAAAGGTAATTAGTAATTGTATCGGAATACATTTACTACATACAGTACAAACAGAGAGAAGTGGTTGCACTGCAGAGAGAGCAAATTACTACAGCCTTTCTCAGTAGGAGAAGAAGAAAATTGCCTACAGCAGAGCAGTCATGAGTTGAGACGAAAAAGGAATAATCATGCAGAGTTTATGTTGGAAAGAGAAGCAAAAGATTTAAAAGCTAGAAAAAGGGTTTTCTCCATGACTCTACCTCTAAGTGAGCAACATAGTTGTTGCTGTTAACTCAGTTTTTATTTTATAATGTGGAAATGTCCCGATGAGATGTGTACTACACAAGCAAAAACTTGAGTAACGTGAACTAAAAAGTACTATATAAAGTGCTATGAGTGCTATGAGAAGCTATGTTGAATACATGCTGCTATGTGGTAAGCCAGTGAGTTTCGCATGAGCCGTGATTAAGCTAATTTAACACACACAAGTTGTAAACTACTATACTTTCATGTACACAGGTTTTGTGTGATATTTTTCACAGATCTGGTAATGTTTAATTTGATGAATGTTTTCCTGCTATGCAGGTTGGTTTTTTTTGCATGTGATGATTTTGTGAGACGATTCATTGAGCAAGTTGCCATTGGACCGACGTGCTATAAAGAGGAGCATCTCAACAGCGATGTGAACTGTTCCATTCCACTGTTCCATTTTTTCTATTTTATCTTGATTTAAAGCTAATGGGAAAAAAAATTGATCTCTATAACTATGAGGACATTTTAAAAGAAACAAAAGATAACAGGATCATATTATTTTTAATGTTAGTGACAAATAAATGCCAGCTATTTGTTCTGTGTAAAATGTAATGAGTGTCTGGTAGTCTCGTTCTTCTACTCCTCTTTGAAAATACTTTAAGCACTTGTAGATCATTTTATGGTACACCTACAAAAGGCACCCCCCCCCTCCCTTAGGAAGTAGGAAGAAATTACATAGCAGGTTGAACCTGTAAATTGACAAAAAGATTTTCCCTTGTCAACATCTTTAGTTTTCTTTTGTAAATTGTGTGAAATTTTATGTAGCCATGGACACTGAACAAGTATATGGTATAAATTTGAATAAGTCTGTGTATGTCAAGGGTATTACCTCAACTGATACCTATGAACAGATAATGGAATTCTGTTCACCTTTTAGGTATGTCAACAAAGAGTGAGGCAGACAGGGCAAGAGAATGGTGTTAAAGCTCTAGCAGAGTTCGGATCTGAGGAATCAGTCACAAACCTAGCACCCAACCTCCCACAGTATCTTCCTAGTGTTGGAAACCATAACATTATATGGCATGTAGATAGGGCTTTTAGAGTGGCTCCTACTCCTAAGAAATCCCCACCCACAGTGTGGACAGACCCCTTAGGTTCAAGGGAGAGCTGAAACTCTGATAGTGAATCACATTCTGATGATAGTAGGACCCCTTTAGTCTGTAAACCACCCACCAAGATTCATTAAACTTAACATGCTTCCCCTGAATTTATCACTAAAACAAGAAAGCAGACAACAGTATGTTGCCACAAATGTCACTTGAAGAATGGGCACGTGAGCAAAGTGAAGCTCAGGTTATCAGTACAGTGATAGATATTGTCAAGGCACAAAAGAAGCTTTCATACAGATCAAGGGAGACAGGGAGACAGAGAGGTGCAGCTGTTGAGAGTGATGGAGCAGTTGGTCCTCTCAAAGGAGGTCCTATATCAAGAACACATAAGCCTTCCTATCATCTCATCCTTCCAACAAAATACAGGAAAACAGCATTGGAAAATCTTCATGATGCTGTTGGACACATGGGTATAGATAGAAAATTGGACATTTGTTCATGCCTGGTTCTATTGGCCCCAAATTGCCATGAATGTGGTTGAAAAAAACAGGACTTTGAGAGATGCATACGGAGAAAGACACGAGTTGAAAGGAGTGTTCTCATGGTGAATATAAAAAACCAGCCGTCCTTTGGAGTTGGTCTGAAAGGACCATCTTTCACTGGAGCCCAATGGAAAAGGGACAAAGATTATCTTGGTCATAAAGGACTATTTCACTAAATATGTAGTGGCAGTTCCGACAGCAGATCAAAAGGCAAGAACTGTGGCAAAAGCTCTATGGAAGAGCCTTTTCATTCATTACGGATTTCCTGAGCAGTTGCACAGCGGAAAAGGCTTCAATTTTGAATCAGCTCTGTTTAAAAACCTGTGTACTGTACATTGCTTGGGATAAAAAAGATGAGGACAACACTTTACCACCCACATGGAAATCCCATAGAGTGAAGAAGACACAGTGAAGAGGAGGAATTACTGGGATTACCTTACAGTTAGAGAAAACTATATGGCTTTCACACAGCCTGATGGTCCTTTCAAACACCTCATGATGCACTTTAATGAACTACACTTGTGTAAAGGAATACATTCTGCTTGGTCATCACTGATGTATGGTCTAGATGGGTAGAAGCTTTCCCAGTAGGAAAAGCTGATGACATTTCAGTTGGAAAAGTGTTGGGAAATGAATCATTCTGTGCTGGGGAATTCCAAAATGAATTTACAGCCATGGCCAAAAGTTTTGCGAATGACAAATATTCATTTTCTCTAAAGTCTGCTGCCCCACTTTGCATATACTTCAGAATGTTATGAAGAGTGAACAGATGAATTGCAATTAACTGCAAAGTCCCACTTTGCCATGAAAATTAACTTAATCCCTAAAAACAATTTCCACTGCATTTCAGCCCTACCACAAAAGGACCTGCTGACATCATTTCAGTGATTCTTTGGTTTACACAGATGAGAGTGTTGATGAGGACAAGGCTGGAGATCACTCCGTCATGCTGATTGAGTTAGAATAGCAGACTGGATGCTTTAAAATGAGGGTGGTGCTTGAAATCATTGTTCTTCCTCTGTTAACCATGGTTACCTGCAAGGAAACACATGCAGTCATCATTGCTTTGCACAAAAAGGGCTTCACAGGAAAGGATATTGCTGCTAGTAAGAATGCACCCAAGTCAACTATTTATTGGATCATGAAGAACTTCAAGGAGAGAGGTTTAATTGTTGTAAAGGATTCAGGGCACCCAAGAAAATCCAGCAAATGCCAGGACCATCTCCTAAAGTTGATTCAGCTGCAGGATTGGGGCACCACCAGTGCAGAGCTTGCTCAGGAATGGCAGCAGGCAGGTGTGAGTGCAGCTGCATGCACAGTGAGGCGAAGACTTTTGGAGGATGGCCTGGTGTCAAGCAGGGCAGCAAAGAAGACACTTCTCTCCAAGAAAAACATCAGGAACAGACTGATATTCTGCAAAAGGTACAGGGATTGGACTGCTGAGGACGGGGGTAAAGTCATTTTCTCTGATAAATCCCCTTTCCAATTGTTTGGGGCATCTGCGAAAAAAGATTGTCCGGAGAAGAAAAGGTGAGCGCTACCATCAGTCCTGTGTCATGCCAACAGTAAAGCATTCTGAGACCATTCATGTGTGGGGTTGCTTCTCAGCCAAGGGAGTGGGTTCACTCACAATTTTGCCTAAGAACACCGCCATGAATAATGTTACCAAAACATCTTCAGAGAGCAACTTCTCCCAACCATCTAAAAACAGTTTGGTGATGAACAATGCCTTTTACAGCATGATGGAGCACAGTGCCATAAGGCAAAAGTGATAATTAAGTGGCTTAGGGAAGGAAACATTGAAATTTTGGGTCCATGGCCAGGAAACTCCACAAACCTTAATCCCATTGAGAACTTGTGGTCAATCCTCGGGAGGTGGGGGACAAACAAAAACCCACCCAAATTCTGACAAACTGCAAGCATTGATTATGCAAGAATCGGCTGCCATCAGTCAGGATTTGGCCCAGAAGTTGATTGACAGTGTGAATTGCAGAGGTCTAGAAAAAGAAGGGCCATCACTGCAAATATTGACTCTTTGCATAAACTTAATGTAATTGTCAATAAAAGCCTTGAAAAAAAAAAAATCTGACCAAAAGATCTAAAAACACAGGAGCAGTAAACTTTGTGAAAACCAATACTTGTGTCATTCTCAAAACTTTTGGCCATGGCTGTATAGTGACAATGGACCATATTTTAAAAAGGTCATTGAAATTCTGGGCACAAGTCTGGGTATTGATTGAGACACAAATTGAGAAAAACTATGATGCACACTAAAATGAATTGGGTAGATGCCCTACCACTTGTTCTGACATGTAAACGATCCAATAATTGTAGCAAAGGCCTCTCACCTTTTGAGATAATACAATGGGCGATCATACCCCACACCCATGATCAAGTCAAGTGGCTTTTATTGTCATTTTAACCATATACATGTAATACAGTTTACAGTGAAACGAGACAGCGTTTCTCTAGGACTAATGAGTGTACATTTTTTTTTTTGTGTGTGTGTGTGTATGTGTATGCGTGTGTCAGTCCAGTTCCTGGGTATTCAGGAGTCTGATAGCTTGGGGGAAGAAACTATTACAGAATCTTGCAGTGAGGGCCCGAATGCTTCGGTACCTTTTGCCAGATGGCAGGAG
>JAQQZR010001436.1:0-11243 GCA_030068235.1 Notoglanidium macrostoma
GTACCCCGCCTCTCACCCCAAGATGCTGGGATTGGCTCCAGCTTCCCCGCCACCCAGACGGATAAAGCGATATAGATGATGGACGGATGGACTTTGTCATTTTTGTTAAGATTGATTTTTAAAAAATATATATATTTATACTTTTGTATTTTTTCATCGCAAGTGATTTCTATATGAAAGCTGCGGCTGTGCAAGTCTTCAATTAAAAAATACAAATCATTTTAAAGCGGAGTATTTTTAAAGAAAGAAACATCCGATGGGTATCAAGAACAGCGGATGCTCAAGGTTCAAGAACTTTATCGTCAGCGTACAAGCATGAAATTTCAATCGTGTCAATTTCAAGTGCGTTTATATTTAAGACTTCACCCATGTCGAAAGAATAAATAAGACAAGAAATATCAAATATCAGTTTTCAGTATCAACACTGGAGAAAGAAAAAGTGCCATCTCAATTTTCATTTGCCAGTTTGAGAACTATCTAAGCTTGTTAGAGAAAACCTCCTGATCTTATCTCCGCACCCGCTGTGCTGAGAACTTTGAGAGCATCAATCGAATAGAGTCCTTTTCCTTTCCACATTTTTCAATCTTTTTTTTTTTAAGACTATCAGTCCTTGTTTTCTAACACAATGATATCGAATCATCTCTAAATAAGCAGTTCTGCTTGCAGGCTCGTTGATCATCCCAGACACACACAGGGTAGGCTTCTGTCACTGAGGGTCAGCGTCGAGACACGTAATTTGCCAGGCTGGAGTATTATTTGGCACAGCCGAAGCTGTTTGGAAAGTAATGGGATTTTTCCACTCTCTGCGAAGAGTCATGGAGGAGGACGGCACCGAGTGGCGGTGTACTTTACCCCTGATTGAAAACAAGCAGGGTGATTCTCTCAGCGCAACAAAAACACACACTCCCTTCCCTCACTACTTCTCTCCTCCCATCTTACCATCTCTTACTCAATTACCCTTTTTGCTGTCTCCTCTCATCTGGTTTGGTCTCTCTATCTCTCTCATGATGCCCACTGGCTGGAGACGGAGTGACGTGATGGGAGATTATTAAAGCTGACAGGCTCCATGGCTATGTTAGTTACTTCAGTGTCAGGTATTAATGAGGAAATATTCACTGTTTAATCAGTACATTTGTCAGGATGGAGGACTGACACTGTAAATCCAAATATCTTTTATATTGGTCTAATAATTTCAACAAAACACAATTGCAAATGGTCTGCACGATATGGTTTGCGATAGTTTCCCCTCTTGTGATAGCTTTTACAGATCACCCTTTTGACTCTTCCATTTGTTCTTCATGCCATGTCATGTGAGATCAATGTGAAAAATGCTTCCATTTGAATTTCGCAAAATATTGCCTTGTCGAAATGTTAGAAAAACCACCTCATGAGAGCACATCAACGTTTTTTTCCCCCAATATTTGAGTTGGTTTTTTTTTTGCTTTTTTTTTTCAGAATTCACGTTTCCATTATTCATTTTATAGTTTGCAATTTAATGGGACGTGTTTTTCGCCACGTAAAATTCCACTTCCTGGTTATAAAACCATTACTAAAGTAGTGTTTGTGATGTCATCAGTGGACATGGAAAATGCTACTTTTCAGGGACATGACATTTGGTTTAAAATATAAAAGATTTTCAGATCTTTTCAGGATTTTCAGGAAGACGGGACGCTAATTGTACCGGGAGAACCTTTAACAGAACGGATACAAATAAGTGCAAGCTAGCTAGCCAGCTAGCCGACATGCTGTAAATAGATCGTGGCTTCTTTGGGATTGATTTCCGCTAGTGGAGCAAAAATAAACAGAACATTTGGCTATACTGCGTATGAAATGTCACTCATTCGATATTAATTTCGTGTTTATAAACTGTTCTATGAAAGCAATATTGCACTTGTAATCGTGCAATGATGCTGAATATCAGCACAGCTGATTACCTGCAGACTCATGCCTACACATCAAGCCGATATTCAGTGTAACCACACTTTTAGCTCATGCGATATTGCTTAAAAGTTTACAACACAGACCCCTGGCTTTACATTCACAGATCTCAACTAAAGTACGCGTAGACTTGTATAGAGACCTGTGATGCAAACAGAAAGATTACTCCGAGACTGCATCGTTTCCGCTTGGTAAATAGGCGTAACTTGTTCTATAATCTTGCTTTTCAGTGACACGTTGCCGATTTGATTACTGAATTCTGTTCAGAGTATTGCACGCCACTGTTGTGAAGAATTGCAGTCTGAATGGGAAGTGTTGTGCTGTCATGAACAGATGTATAGGTCAGGCCAGAAGAGCTGCAAAGCTTTTATTAGAATCGTCAGGCTCAAGGGTACACAGTCACGATCAGGGGAGAAGTGGTGCGACAGCAGACAGGCTAAAGAGACGCAAAACAGTATTTGCATTAAAAAAACAGACACGCAGCTGTAAATCTGGAACTAGACAGTTTAGAGCCCAACTTGTCTCTTGTTGAGCTTCAAATAAAATGCTAATATACAAGGGTGAGTCAGCTGAAAGTTTTTTCCTGACATGCGTAAGAGCTGGAAGACATGAGAGAGTTGAATGAAATGAAGATTTTGCTCGATAATCTGAACGGACATACAGATACTGGTGGAAAGATACCACCAAAGACTGACCATTCTGGTCGCAACGGAGGATATTTGTAAAGAAAGTTACAGATTGGTGACACGGGGAGGAAAATACGTTAATATCTTAATAATGTTAATGTTAATGGGCCACTACAAGCTGCAAGAACAGCTACAGTGCATCAAAGTCTCTGCAACTGTAGAGGAATAACAAGCACCGTTCTTCCAAAAGGTTTCACGTCAGTTGGCATTTTGATGACGGAGAGAGACAGAGCGCTGTCTAACACGTCACTGCAATATCTCTCGTTAGTATTTAGTTGGGTTGAGACTGGATCGTGTCATACGATGTACATCATTTTCATCCTCCGGGAGTCCTCATGCCCTGTGCATGGGGGCGGAGTCATCCCGGAAGAGACCACGCCCATCACAAAAGAAATGTTTCAGCATAGGATAAAGGTGATCAAATAAATAAATGCCTCCTAGAGCATAACAGAGCTCCTGGGTTTTCCTTTAATTTGTCACAAGTCTGTTTGGGAGCAAATTTTGTATCATTGTACTGAGTTTAGTTACTTGATTGATTGTTTTTTTTTTACTGCTAAATTCACAAAATTTGGATAAACGTCATGTCCTGGATGTTTGTTTCAAATTGTAAACAGCCATGGGAAATTAAATACCTGCCTGCTGAAGGTGAAAGAATTCGACTGAATGCTTTAATGCGCTGCTAGCAATTATACAGCCTCTCTGATTGAATTGAAATCTTTAAATTCCCGAGGAAAGCCAACGCCAGTCCTTGGCCGTGAGAGTACAATTTTCTGTGTTCTCTTTGGGCAAGACGGTGTAGCTCCTCTGTCTCTGTCTCACTTGATTGTTGTTAACCAACCAAGAACGTCAATTAGATCAGACAGGCAGAACAGAGCAGTTAGCGATGTCTTCCGTGTGCACTGAGCTGTACTACAGTGCTGCTTATTGACCTCACAGACTGCAGAAGAAGCCTTTTGGAGGTTATCGCAAAGGGAAACGTGCAATCAGCCTCATTTTACATTCGGACGTTTAAAAGAAAATCTAAAACAAAACGGCAAACCTTTGGGGGGTAAATGAAGGTTTGCGTAATGCCTGTGAGCAAAGGTGGTCAAAACTGTGCTTGGGTACTGATGGTGTTGGGTTTGTGTATTTGTTTGTGTATTTCATGCCGTAATTTATGAGTGGTTCATGGAACAATATCACAATATGGACATAATATATAGGACAATATTGGAGATATACTAAGTGTTTGCGACAGCACAAACCCTCTCTTGGTGTTAAAAGACTACTTTCAGGATTTACTACAGACACGCAGTGATCTGGATGGAAAGGAATGTATAAAGGTGTTTTTGCAGCTGTCCTCGTTGCGTATGTATTTGGAGGAGATTCCCTTTCGGATCACAAAATTTGGAGGAGGTGAGGATTTAAATGAATCATGCAATGTGCTTTAGTAAGGTATGTAAAGGTCCACTTTGTAGGATTTAGGGGGATCTATTAGCGTAGTATTCATAAGTATGTTTCCATTAGTGTATAATTACCTGTAACTATGAATTATTGTGTTTCTGTAAGCTTAGAATGAGCCCTTTATATCCACACAGGCTGTGGTTCCACCATTTACGGAGACGCCATGTTGCTCCGCTACAGTAGCCCAGAAGGGACAAACTTCTATAGAGCGCCTGTGTTTTTACAACATGCATCGTGAATCCAGAAGGAAGCACCGGAAGGATGACAAACAAGAAAAAAGGAACTCAAGGAAGAAGAAAGAAACGGGATCAGTGTTTGCTGGTGCTGGATCACAAGTTTGAGAACCCATATAATAATAAAAAAAGAGGATCATAGTTATAATTTATCATGCAAAAGTAAGGGAGTGTGAATGCAAGTACATGGAAGTACCTGACAACCACTGTACGTTTTAATACACTCTTGGAAAGGGAGGGGCATTAAGGTGGTTGAATCTTAAGTAGTGGACTTTTAATGCTGGATGTCTTAATTTTGTGTTTCACACGGTTGTGATAGTTGCCGGAGAGAGCGAGGGAGACACTGTGAGCGAGTGCGCAGGTGTCTGCCAGCATACAGGCAGAAGTTGAGTGCACAGAGATTAGATTTTTGTGTGCTCAGATGAATATTTTCTCTTCAGAATATAATTTTGGGATGGAACAAGGCCCAAAAATAACCCCATTGCATTATCAACTCGTGCTAATTTATTTGGAATGCTCGGAAAAAGACACGATCAGGACATATCAGTTGCCATGGCATGGTATTCTGGACTTGTTTCGGACTCTACGCTAATGTGTTGGTCATTATTAAAATGACCCGTCTGTATCTGTGTCCATTCATTCGTGCATTGTTAGTAGATCCTCCAGAATTGGCCACACCCAGCTGCGCTTTTCTCTTGATTGAGCAGAAGAAGCAGCGACTTCAGAATTATGCACAGGGACGCTTTTGTATGCAGACATAACAGAGCAGTGCTTCTGTATGGAGGGAAGAGGATAGGACTGTAAGAGCTGCTCTCCAGTGCCGCTGCCGCACTGCAGGAGAAAGACACAGCAAAACACGCGGTGAGGGAGAGAGAGAACCAGGGCAAGATGAAAATTTTATGTGTGTGTGTGTGTGTGTGTGTGTGTGTAAAAGCATGTGCCAGCTCTCGGCCAGTCATCCTCTGAACCCGTCATTAAGCTTATTACATGGGACTATTTAAAATATTTAATCATGAGCCTTGTTATCTTATGTTATTTTAAATACCCAAGAAGCTACTAAGGTGGACTAGGAACATTTAACATGTGCATGAATATGGAAATTAGAAATGCCTACACGGCCTCCTGCGATCCCAAACTAATAAATTTGATTGCATTGATCACAGCTAGACACGAGCGGGATTTGAATATCCGAGTCCTGATTCGACTTGTGTTTCAGGGAGTCTCTTCCTCTGATCATTTGCAAATCAAATGTGATAGGTTCAAGCTGCGGAGCCTTTTCAATACGTAGCATCCCAAAATAAATTTCATACCAAAGCACTTAAAAGTCAGTTTCTAAATGGAAAAGTATGAATTCAGTGCAGGGTTGGGCATTATGAAAAGAATATCGTGTCTCGTGATACATGTTCAGCACAGAAAAAGAGGGAAAATTATTTCGACAACATACAATAAAGCAGGCAGAGTTTGAACATCCAAGTCAGAGTTTGTAATTTATTAAAAAAAAATAAAATAAAAAAAATACTGAGGCGTCATCTATCCTGATATACATATTATATTATCAAAATACTTAGCTATAATTCACTGCTGTATTAAACATTGTGACCCAAACACCAGCGTTCCAAGAGTACATTGATCAGTTATAATCACATTTTTGAATTTCCATGTACTTTAGAGGCAACAACAACAAAAACATGAAAAAATAATTCTTGTTTTAATGGAAGTTGAAGGTGTGTAAAGTGGCTCCTCATTTCCTATATCCAATTTCCTTAAATGTCTACCCTATTGGCTTTAAGAGGATCTACAAATAACTTAGTCCCTGTTTGGTTACACTTGGTTTTAAAATGCGTCTTCAGCATTCAGGTCACAAGTGGACTGCCAAGACACATCGCCGTTTACACCGGTGTTTATCATGCGTCTCCAAGGTGTCCAGCTGACCACTTTTGTTCAAATTTCTTTACTGCCTGCATCACTTCCGCCAAAAGGTCAAAGGTCCTCACGCAAAATTATATTAAAACCTGCAACATACCTTCATTATTGTCTTGCACTTCAACCATGCACATCGGTGCTCCTCTACATTTTTTCCCAGAGTGTCGCGCTGTCACCAAAACAACTTTTTTTTTTTTTCATATTGAGAATTATACATATTTAGCACGGAACAAAAAAAGCACTGCTCGGGAGTACGCTATCGTGCCTTCTAATACACGCATGGGAAGGGAGGGGCATTCGGGTGGTTGCAATCAACTGGATCCTACATAGTGAACCTGTAAATTCAGACCTGCTACCATTAAATATTTGTTTTTTTTTGTTAGCATTGCATTCTGTCAGTTTAGTCCACCTTCTACACACAACGCTGTGTAGTGCAAAGCCCTCTGTGTAGCCTACATTTCTCACAAAAGATAAGAAAGGGCCATTTATAATACAACCATGATCATGCTGATCCTACATACCTTCCCTCCTCATTTTCATCAGAAACGAGCTTTAAATATTTCTCTTCCATGTTCAGAGTGGCTTAATATAGCCTGTTGTTTCTTTCCTGGCAAAATGTATGTACACACACACACACACACACACACACACACACACAGCACAAAGCAATAACCCACTGATGGTCTTACATAATAAAATGACATAACATCTACACACATCACTTCGATTTTGGCACTTTCAGAAGGTGTTCAGTAGCAGAGCTTTAAAACATATTAGCAGTAATGTTGCATAATGATGCGATGTGTCACTTCCAGGGTCTGCCTGTCCTTTCTGTCTTCATCATCTGCTTAATAATGAACTAATTAAATTGTGCATCTGGAAGGTGTAAAAAAAAAAAACTGTTCATAAGAGTTTTAAATAGTAAAGAATTTCTAACACCGAATAGTGTTTAAAAAAAATAAAAATAATAATAATAATAAGGCGGCACAGATGGCGCAGCAATAGTGCTTGATACACCCCATCATCACTTCCTTGATCAGAAGCGGTGATTACGGATGGTGTGGACAGAATCGCAGCAGGGCTGTAGACGTGTTCAGGCCAAAAAAAGTTTTCAAAGCTTGCATCTTAAGACATTTTTTGACTTGATAACATTATTGAGCTGGATCATGTGGTAGAACAAAGGCAAAATGCTTCTAGAAATGGAGATTTACTTGTATAATTTTTGGCAGATGTTCCAATTCAAGAATGTGTCCTTATGCTTGTGCTGTTCGGCCAGAATCCAAAGAAACTGACAAGCTAAGCAACTGTCGGAAACGGGAATAAAAATAAAGGAACAAAACTGAACGTTTTCTTGTTCCTTCATGGTAACATCAAGATACAGTTTTTATACCTTTATCATATATCTTTAATCCTTTTCCTATACACTTGTTTTTTTTTTTTTTCTTTAAGCTGTTTGCCTTGCCAGTTTTGTCCATTTGGTGAAATGTGAAAGCTGTTTTCAGTCCAGAGAACTGATCCCTGGTTGGTCTGAGTCTTGCTTCCAGTGAAACGTGATGCACTCCACATCAGGTGTAGAAGCTACCTGCTCTCTGTACTGCATAATGAATATCATGACTGGTTTAACTCCGTTCAGTGTTGCTTCTTGCTTCGCGATGGCACGGAAAGGGGTGTTCTGGTCAGCAGAGGATATTGAGGCGCGAGTGCTTGCTCTGAGAGCATGGTGAAAAGACGTCTTGTACCGGCTGAAAATCTTCTTATATGAGAACAACTCCTTGTTTGAAGGTATTCCTGCACCATGATGTGCTGTGCATCCAGAAAATGCTGGTCTTGAGTATTGGTACGAACAGAAAACATAATAAAAAAAAAAACGCAAATGGATGAACCTAGTGCCTACCAAACCGTCTAGTTAAAACGGACATGGACTCGATCTATGATTCCTAATGAATTCTTACAGGTGAAACCAAGTGATCCCCAAACAGGCCCTAAATGTAACTGAATTAGCTTTTATAGTCAAAGCTACATTACATATTAAAGGTACAAAAGATGCAACGTACCACTGCAACGTAAATTTCTTTCTGAGAGTGTATAAGTAATGTTGTGTTTTAAGGTTAGTGCATGACTGACATTTATTTAAGTTCTTTCTGAAGTGGGTCTTCAGTCTCAATATGAATACTGTAAGGGATTTGGATGATTGTAAAGCCACTGGGCCTGGGATCTGGCCAGCAGTCCATCCATCCATCATCTATACCACTTATCTGTTAAGGGTCTCAGGGAAGCTTATCCAGCTTTAGGGTACACCTTGTATAGGTCGCCAATCTATTGCAGGGCTAATACAGAGACGAACAGCCATTCACACTCACATTCACACTTATGGGTGATTTAGCCTAATCTGGTTGTCTTTGGACTGTTGGAGAAAACCAGAGCACCCTGAGGAAACCGACACCGGCACAAGGAGAACATGCAAACGCCGCCCAAAAAGGCCAGCAGGTTCGAACCACCATACTGCCACAATACAAAGATGTCTTAATGCTTGTGTCTTGAAGTCTGTATTTTGTTTCTCTTTTTTTCTTAAAAGGTTCCCCCTGCCCTCATATTTTTTTCCCGCATGTTTTTGTCTCTCCTGACAGGCAGTAGGCACAGTCAGAGCAATCAGAGGGCTAAAGCTCTTCTTGGTGTCTTGCTTCTCTTTCCTGTACATGCCTCACTGCCTTGTTTTCCGTTGTTTTCTGCCCTCCATAAATCAACTGCGAGTGTGCGCTGCCTGCCGTGCTGCACATAGAGACAAATTTGTTATACAAATCTGCGCCACAGACCCCTCGGCTGTCCTTTCCCTACTCTTCAGTACAGCAAAATTTGCTCACGTTTCTCCTATTCTAATCTTAAACTCAAATAATCTGTTATTATGCTCTGTCCTTGCGTATGTATTTAACCTGTCGCTGAGCCTTCATAGAGTACTTGCGCTGTAGTGTAGGCATCAGGCATGACTATGAGCTGTTGTCACTCACCCCGCATATAATTAATGCACTTTTGGAAAGGAGTGAACGCATTATTTTTGGAAGGTATTAAGGTTTTCATTGATCCTACACAACAACTAGAATCATTAAACCAGGTTGAAGGATTTCATTCTTTATTTTTTCAAGTGCTTTTAATACCGTATACCCTCACATATAAGAAAAAAATCTACTAAAGAAAAAGGCCATGACGGAGTGGATTATGGTCAACCTGACAAATAGCCCCCAGTATATCAGGCGTCAGGACAGCAGATCAGAAACAATAGCCAGTAGCACTGAGCACAACAGCGGACTGGCTGGTTGCTATTCTTCTTTACACAGTACACTTCAGATACCACATTGGCTCTTGCCATATTCAGCAGTTTTCAGATCAGATGACTCCGCCGTAGTGTGGGATCAGCAAGGGACAGGAAGGAGAATACCGCGCACTAATTAAAGGATTGTGTCGAGCTGCAACTCAGCATTGGGAAAACTAAGAAACAGATAGATGACTTTTCTAAGAGAGAAAGAGGACATCATTGTCCACAGCGTGAATGGAGATAACAGGCCGGATTCCCTATGCTACGACACACTACACAGCATTTTTAACCCAGTTTCTGTACTCTTACAGAGTACTTATAGCACTGTATTCAGAGTTTTAGACATAAGTTAAAATGCCAAGTGCATATTTAAGCAGCGAACGTTTCTTGTATTCAGAGTTGGTTTTGCACAGGAACTGATTTCTGAGTAGCAAATTCAAATTGTTAAAAGTTCCTGCATGTATTTCATACCTCCATGGTTGCTAGGTGTTTTTTTTTTTTTTTTTGGTCTCAGATCAGGGTCATCAATAACATCTAGACTGCTGCATTTAACCACAAGTGAAGGAAGAAGAAGAAAAAAAAATCACACTTGAGTCAATGCCAAGGTGAATTGAGGCTGGTTTTTGGTGGATCAAAGTGGTGCAAAATCTTTCTAAAATATTTTTTGTCACATAGCTATTATAATTTTTGCATTAACCCTTAAAATCAACTAGAAACTACATATTTCAACAAAGCCTTGTTTGTATGAATATGTTTGAATCTTACTGATGTCTGATGTAATCTTACTAATCTACTCTTGTGTGAACATGACAGGTTATGCATCAGGACAAGGGATGGTATGGAAGGTTAAATAGTGTGATATGGTATCTAAGAAGGACATCAGAAATAACGTAAAAGCTAGCAAACTACTAGTGCAGTTACATAAAAAGACATGAACGAAATGTACTGCCCATGTGCATCAGTGAGCTTTATGGGAACATTTTGTTGTGTTGTGGTATTAGTAAAGGTTATTTTCCGGCGAAGAAAGACCACGGCTGTATCTGAAACGCCATACTGGATACTACTCATGGTACTGATCTTGATTTAAAAGATCTTGATGAAAGAAAAAAAACAAAACGGTTCTCCAGATGATATACACCCCTAGTGAAATTCCCGGTATAGAGCCAGAGCTCATTTCACTGGTTACTGCATCCCATGATGCAACGCGGTGATGCTCAGCTTCCCAAATTTTTCAAAACGCATGGCGGGCAACAGCATAGGCTTTGACTCCAGCTAAATGTAAAATAAATAACTTGCATATTTTGGTGTATATTCATGCTTTCTTATTTTTTAGCAGAAAATAATTAGTCAACTAGCTAACTAGCTCTCTAATGTAACCGAATGACATGCTTGCTCTCTGTTGGCATTTATACACCATACATTAGCAATGTTGCCTGCTAGCATTAGGTAACAGCAATAGCTTTGTTTTCTGATTTTCTGCCACCAGCCCCCTGTGAGACGTAGATGTGACGACACGGACTTTTTTATTAAACGGATGCACTAGTTTACTACGCTACATGTTGTTATACCTGCACACTATACAGTATACTAGGCTGGGGAGTAGGGTGCAGTATATAGTGTATATTGGGGCCAGCAGGGGCGATTTTAGCCCATTTTTGGGGGTGCTTCAGCACCCCCAAAATGAATAAAAGCACCCCCAAAGATTTCTAA